>JBCAUI010040338.1:0-15936 GCA_038406195.1 Haplosyllis anthogorgicola | reverse complement strand
CCCCCCCACCGACCCCAGATTTGGATTAAGGAGTGGAACGACTGATATTAAATGGGAATTATTTTCTTCCGGGATAATTTAATTTAAATCAGGCTAATAGTTGGTTTAGGATAAGGAGGTAACTAGTTTGTTGTGGATCCTGTAACAGTAATAGAGATAGGCAGCCTGGCAATCGAGAATAGCATCATTGTTAAGTTTATATTGTTACGGTTACCTTTTGCCTTACTTTGAAGACTGCTTATTGTCTTCTGTCAGTTTCTTTTTATTCCTATTCTTGATCATATCAATTTTCTCTTTTCACTTTTCCAGTTGCAATTTGATATTTCTTGTGGAAAGAAATAAGTTAGGATCATTTAGTTTGTGTGATTGTGAAATGTAAGATATTCAACGATAAAAGTAGACTGGATTATTAATAATTTATTGCTCCAAGATGAATTCAGAAAAACTGTGCCAATATTGTGTTGAATTGGTATCACTGGATTTGTACAGTTTAACTATGTTACAAAATTTTATGTTTCAAAAATGAATTTCAGTCGTCGGAACAATACAAATCGGAACCAACTTTCTGTTACAAAATAAAAAATTTATTTGTCGAGAAGCAATTGAAATTCATTTTATATGTTGTTAATTTTAATCGTTATTCTACCTTCATTTATCGATACAAATAAGTTATGGTAGAATGTTTATTGTTGTTTCGTATTTTAAAGCCATTAAACCGCATACAATGTTTCTATTTTTGCCTCAAATTGTTATAGTTGCAGAGTTGCAGATGCACAATGCTGTATATAGTAATCAGGGGAGGCCTTTCTCTCCGAGCCAGGGGAGACCATTCTTCCCGAGTCAACAGCAGGTAGGACCGGGGAGACCTTTCTCGCCCAGTAGACAAGATGGTCCAGGAAGGCCTCTTTCACCAAGCCAACAAATGACAGCGGGCCCTGGGAGACCATTCTCGCCAAGTCAACAGGGGCCTTTCTCTCCAAGCAGACAGGATGGACCACTACCTGGATCGGCTATGTCCGGAGTCGCGATCAGCAGACCATTCCCGGGGGATCAGCGGGCACAGGGTTCACGTACACGAGGACCTGCACCGGCCCTAACGGGACCACCAGGAGGATCACCGGGGCTTAAACCTAAGGTGAAGCCGAAGCCCACACTTCCATCATTCCTGGCGGGTCAACTGAACACGGGGCAGAGTGCACCACAGGCTCAACCTCAGCCTCAGCCTCAGCCTCAGCCTCAACCTCAACCTCCTGCGGCGGCTGGAGCTGCGTCAGCACCAAGATTTCCGCAGCATCAACCGAAGATGGGAACACAATACGTACAGCAACAACAGCAGCAACAACAACCTAGACCGCCCATGTCGCATGTGCAACAACAACCACAGCCACGGATGGGTGCTGCTACTGGTGCACCACAGTATCCTGGAGCTGCAGGTGCTGCTCCGACTCATCAACAGCAGATGCCCTATAGTGGAGCGGCAACTCATGGTCAGCACCAGGCACCGGCTCCGGTACCTGGAGGACAGCACACAGCAGGTCAGGGTTCCCAGCCAGGTTCTCATACAGTTTTCGGTGGAACAGTGTACCATCCAAAGCCACAGCAGGAACAGCAACGACAACAGCCACAGAGGGAACCCATGTGGATGTGGAGCATGAAGGACATGCTACCGCTCAATTTACTACAGAACAGGGAGTTTGCGCCGTACAGCATGCCAGCAAGTCCCACATCCCCGGGACCTGACCAGTGGGCCTCACAGCCCTACAGCCTGCCGACCAGCCCGACGCCATTATCTACGCAGAACATGGGTCTGGCGCCGCCTGATGAACGCATGAATGCGGCCAGCCCCGTTCGGCAGATGGCAGCACTGTTTGACAGGGATGCGCAACCCCAGGGCTCGATGCAATTTGTGGCGAGAAAGCGTCTGCAACCGTGGAAGAAACCCAGTGTAAGCCATGCTGGTAGACAGCACCTTTGTCCCCTAGATGAACCCGGTAGAGCCTACAGTCCGACACGACCAGGTCTCGGTCAAACTTCGAGTAGGGCTGCTCCGGCGCAGCCCACTCCACCCTTTCCCAGGGTGCTAAGCCCTTCCATTGAAGCCACTTCACAACCTTCTAGGGTACTGAGTCCTACCAGACAGATACAACAAGTGCCATCCGCAAGAGTGACGAGTCCAACTCAACAATTATATGGTGGAGCAGGCACTAGAGTTTTAAGCCCAACCCGTCAACTTGTGCATCAGCAAGATGCTAGTCAACATCAGCAACAGCAGCAACAACAACCATTGAGGGTATTTAGCCCCACTAGGCAATTGAGTGATAGCACTAGTCAGCAACAGCAAAATCAGCCGAAAAGGGTTTTCAGTCCAACGAAACACTTGCAGCCACAACAAGGCGGAGGTGCCCCGGAGTTTGGGCGAGTGTTTAGCCCCACGAAGCAGTTGGACGTAACGCCATCACCACCGACCAAGAAGGCGGGTCTGGGCGCCAAACAACAACAACAGAGTACTATCAAACCGTCAGCCGTGGCCGCAGGAGTATCAGGGAAAACATCCTCCGCTGCCGGAGACACCGTGCCAACCATAGACCGCAGACAACCGTACATGATGGCACTGCAGCCCCCGTCTATTCTGAAACAAGCGCGAGAGGAGAAGTACAAAGAAACCACGAAACGAATCGAAGAAGCGCTGTCTCCAAAAAGTCAAGATCAAGGTCAAAGCCAAGGTCACGGAGTACATTTCTCGGACTCGACTAATTTCTCATCCGGTGGGCCCGTCAATAGACCGATTACACCGTACAGTGACGATAAAGAACCTTGGAAGAGACCAACCACCCCTATTGATAGGCCAGTGACACCTTTAGACAGACCCACTACTCCTTATGAGGGTCTTAAATGGTTGTTTGACCGACCTACCACCCCTTACGAGAGGCCTATCACACCATATGGTAAACCAAGTGCAGATCGACCTACAACCCCTATTTTTGTACAAGTGGACGATTTTGAGAAGCCTTCACAAAGACCTGTCACACCTTTGGATCGAACAACCACCCCGTTGACGAATCCACTTGTCAGGCCAACCTACGGAAAAGACCGACCAACCACCCCACTAGATCGACCAACAGGGCCCGTAGAAACAAAAACTTCTGGTGGTAATTATCAACCATTATCTAAGCATGGAGTGGACAAGTTTTGGAATGAGCTACTCTTTTACAATAGATGGATAGAACTTCTGCAACCAACTCAATTTTGAAAACCATCAACTTTTTTCCAGCTGCTTCTTTTGTCTCCCTAGAAAGAATTTTGATCCGCAATACAGTTTTGGAATGGTGGATGTGCCCTGGATAGGGACTTCTGAAGTGTGGATAGATAGAAAATAACCACTTGATATTTATTACAGCATTTTACCATCTGCAACCCTCTAACCAGCATAAAAATTATTTTTTATTGATACATAACTTTGTAGCTTATTGTCATTTTTCTTCTTTTTTAGCACTTCCAATTTATCATTTTATTCAGTCACAGTTTAATTCCCTGTCATAGTATAGATATTTTGTCATATTGACAGTTTGGGAGCATGTGATACATGGTGTGATCTCATTGCATTTTAGAAGTATGTTGCCGTGTTTGTCTAGATTGACATTTAGTTTCTTGTATGGGTAGCCACAAAAAGCTGGCATCAGGTAATAGGTATCGTTGTTGGTAAATAGCATAAATAATAGCCAAGGGCACCACTAGTAAAATACATGTCTCTCTTACATGGACATGAACAATACTATGGGTATAACCACACACCTGTGGTCCTTTGAGAGTATTTTATTTATGAAGCGGATTTTTGACAATTGTTGTGATTCGACGAAGTTTTCTTAAGCACATGGCAGAATGGTACAATGTGTTTTGCATCCATAAGAAAAAGGAAATTCTTTTTGCAAGGAGCTGCAGTAAATCATAAACGTTGTTACAGTCCAGAGAATTCTGTAGAGTGTTGTCCTTGAAAACCTTGTGTTTCATTTGTTTGTCTGCTTCTTTGCATCCCTAACAACATCCCTCATGTCTTGGCTGTTTGCTTTTGGTTTGGTCAAAAAAGAAGAAAAAATGGTTAAACTGTAGAGCCTGTAAAGATGTGTACGTGTGTGCTTGTATGTGACTGAGTGAAAATTGCGTAATAGGCATGTTATATAACAAAAGGAGAAATTTTAATATTGTTTCGTGAGAAATATACGGTATTTGTAATAAAATAGGCAAGCTAAATTTTTGATCGGAATAGACAAGAATTAGTATATTCTTTCGTAACATAAAACTTTAAAAGTTAATGGTAAAAGAAAAGTAAAGTATACTTACTGTAAAAAATGACGTTGGTGGTAAAAGGCAGTCTGCAGTGTAGACAGACATTTGTAGTACATGAAATGCATGCTGGATATAATGAAGTCTACATAGTAATGTAGCTACATGCCTAATTCTAATGTCACTAACCAACTGAGGGATAGAATGATCCACATAGACTGCATTTTTAGGTAGAGCGTCCCTGTAGTAGAGGTGTAGAATTGATGATTGTATTATTATATTGGTACCAAATGTGAACTTTGTCTACACCAGACAGTAGTGGAGAATAATCTCCCGTTGGCAAGGAGGAAATCAACAAAGGATTATTGTAAATCCAAGTGTCCACGATGGAAAACAGTTCATGTGTCAAAGTATTGATGAGGATTTTTGCGACATTTTGCCATTTTTAGTTTTTCATAGAGAGAGATTGTTTTTAACTTTGGTATAATTTTTAAGGTTAATTTTGAGAGAAAAAATATATTTAAAGACTTGATACTTTATCTTATCTTGCAGCAGAAATAAAAAACTCAAGGATACAGATTTAACTTGCATATTTCTGGCCCTTCAGAATTTCCAGTAGCAAATAGAGAAGCTTTAAAACGAAGACATCCAGACCAAGAACCGGGAAGAAGCAGGGGAGTACACTACAAGATGTCGGCGGAGAATGGGACCGGAGAAGCGGGGGACATACCCGTCCCTCCCCCGCCTCCGCCCCCACCACCCCCGCCACTCAAGGGCAAATCCAAAGGCCTCAACATGTGGAAGAGACAACAAGCAATGTTAACAGAACCTGGAGATCAGACGGCGGACGTTGTCGACGAAGAAGACCACATCTCAACTGCTCCTGGCACCTCGTTTGACCCTAAAGGTAGAGACACCCGTGCACCCCCTCGCAGCCCCGGCTAACTCGAACCGGGACCTTCGGGCATGACCCGTCAATCTCGACCCGGGAACCTTACTGTTGTCACTGGTGCATTCACCCAGCTTTTTACGTCCGCACATTCATCCCCGTGGGTTTCATTGTCCTTAGTTTGCGGTTGGTTTCGGTGTTTCCCTTTTTCCGGCAATTTGATGCCGCCATGCTGAAAATCACCAGCAACACTGGCTCACAGAGTGATGAATGGAAGTTCTCAAATTTTCACTTCACACCCGACACTCGCACAAAGTTGAGTACACATTTGTGCACCGAAGGGCCTGTCGTTCATTTCTGCGTTTTTTTGTCTAACAGATGTTTGCAGCTGCATGATCCAAAATGTGCTGCTTTATTTTTCAGCAAAAACTGAAGCTTGTTTAGATAGACGGTTAATGGGTCACTCGTAAAGGAGACGTCAAAAGAGGTTTGAACATCCATGCAGATGGACGTCTCTTCATAGGAGCACAGCTTATACGTTTAAAAAGTAGAACTTCACCTGATTTCAATGTTATTTTCTTTCTTGCTGATTGTCTTTCTTTTTCTTTCGTTGTTTCTTTAAGTTGCCTGCTTTCTGTTTCTCAAATAATTGATACAATAACTCAATAAAACTCACCGATGTTACGCGAAGTTTTGCAACAGCACAGCTTCAAAATACTGGAGGAGTAGATGTTTGCGCTGTACAGCAATTATTTGTAGATGGCAGCACCAACTAAGCGACTAATATTTGCAAAAAAGTTATTTTCTTAATAGTACACAAATGTTGCTCAGTAGAATTGTTTTGCTTTATTATCTCGTGTTTGTGAAACTGGTGTTGACTTGGAAGAAAAAAAGTTAACATTTCATTGCGCACAATTGCAGAATAAATCTAAATAAAGGTTAAATACTGAAGAGCGCAAAGAGAAGATGATTTACCCAGTAGAATTCTTAAATAGCTTTAGATAGTTCTGAACACAGAGAATTTTCTTTACTTTCCTGCATAAAATTTTCAGTGGCACCCGACGGTCAACTTGATAAATCAGTCAACCTGGATTATTTGTGACTCATTGAATTTTAACCACAAAAAATAAAAATAAAGGAAAATAAATGAAACCAACTGTGACGAATACTACAGAGTAAAGGTTGCCACTGATGTGTGCTTTTTGTCTCTTGCTCTTTTAACACTTTTTCTCTTCTTTTCTTCGCATGTTGAACGTTTGTTTAGACGAGAGTAAGGAATTCTTTCACACGCCGCCAAGCACCCCGCCCACACCGCGACGGAAAACCTCCACACGGACCCCAACCCCGGAGATCGTGCAAATAGTCGCGCCGCCACCCAAGGCGCCCGATGTCATTCCAAAGAAAGAAGAATATCCACTTCGGGTTCTTGTTGGAGAACCGGTGGTGTCTAAAAAAGTAGTGCCACCCAAGCCTGATTCACCAGTGATTATGATAGTTGATGAACCCAAACCCAAACCAAGGCCGAAGCCTAAGGCCAAACGGTCACACACTCAAGAACGAGCGAGGATAGTGGAGTACACGGGCGAGCCTGAGGTGCCGATGCAACCCGTTATCCGGCCTGATGCGAGAAACGATCGAAATGAAACGGAAAGGATTCCAACCCCTGTGATGGGAAAGGTACATATGGCTTTCGGTAAGAATTTGCCAGAAGAAGTAGAAGAGGGGAAGCAGCCCTACCTCAGGGGAGTGGAGAGGCTACCTCCAAAGCGTGCCGTCAGTTCGTCGCCAGTAGCGGTACGGAAACGCATCAAGTCGCCCGTTCCCCGACCGAGTTCAGCGACGCCACCAGGAACGCCACTGGAACGCCCAGGTAACCCAGCAACGAGGAGCACGTGACACAGTGCATGAGCCAATCAGCTTCCATCTTTTTCGAGTTATTGATTCCACCTCATGTTGTTTTGCGTCATACAAATGTGTACTACTACTCACTTACCGTTATCAATGTATTTTACTTGTTACATAACAAATTGTTCAACTTATTTATGTTTTCCACACTTTTCTTTGTACAGCCCAGCATATCCATGATCAGGATCTACTGTAACAGTGAAAAAGTTTCGCAACCCTGGTATTTAATTGCACAATCAATGGGGAGGGGCTACCAGTGTGCACAACAACCTGAAAAGGCTCTTACCTCCCAGTAGCCATACATGCCCCAAATTGTTGATCGCAGAACCGAAGCACTATTGCCAAAATGAATGGGCCTTTGGATATGATACTATTTTTGTGATAACCAGTACTTCATTTCCAGTTTTCAGTGCACTACTGCACGACCATATCCGTGTGATCACGTTCAAGTTTCAGCACACTCATAAACCCACCGAAAATCACGTCGTGTGCAAGTCCCAACAATTGTCTGGATCTGTACAAATAAATGTGCATGTTCAGTTACTCTCTCCAGTTCCAGTGTCGGATCCATGGTTGATCAGTTTGACTTGGGAGGTGGGTGCATGCAAGATCGTGATGCGTCCCATGGATCCACCACTGCTACCATAACCACACTTATGGAGAAACAGGATGAATTCAAATGTTAATGACTAACCAGTGTATTATTATTGTAACTGTTGGTACCTTGTCAAATCTGATGTGTATTGGTAATACACAGAAAGTTTATTGTGGCATGCATGATGCGCTGTAACACCGTGTACTGTATGTGTGTATGAAGAACATAGTTCTGGTTTCTCAGAGTTTGATTGATGCATGATTTGAAGTGACACAAGACTCAAGACATATGAAAATGAAATTGTAGAAAATGGGTAGAAACCCAAGTTAACTTGTAATATAGACGAATGTACCTAATATGGAATAGAACCATTAGAATCATAACAGTGCAAAATAGTGCATTTATACACCGCCTTCATGTAGGATTGCCAGAGGTATATCTTTGCAGAAACTTACCAGGGCATTGACTATGAATGTTCATCAGTGCATGCGGCTTGCGGGGATTGTGATGAAATTCATTGTGTTTGTCCGCCAAGATAAGAGAAAAACAGATGTGATAATTTACTGATTCTTTCTTCCCTTTTACAGGATCGTGGACACCAGCGTCAGCCATGTTAGGCCATCAGGACGATTCAAGGTAAGTAATTTACTAAACCTTTTGATTTGGTCAGATATAACTGTGCCTTTCCCGACAAGAAAATTCTGATAGACACAAAAACTCTGCGTATCATGTGTTAGCATATTAATTGGCTCCCTCTGGGATTTCTCTCAAACAGAAACCTGAAAGTTAATACTATTTTTATTGATATCTGAAGTAAAAAGGAAAACATAAATAAAATATTCAGCTGAACAGATTAATGTATACCAGGCGCCTAAAATACAATGGAAAGCCTAGGCAGTACATTTCATGTTCAATTCTTCACTATTTCAAACAAAAATTTTTGATGTTTTAACATTAACTGTGAATAATTGTATATTTGCAGAAAAAGCGACGATAAGTATAAAACTTTACCTCACACTTGGTCGCCGACCCCCGGGGCATCACAACCCAAGAAAGAATTCCGGTCCGTGCACCTTGACACGTCCGCCAAGGCACCAGGATTACAGGTAGGGCGTTTGTGGGTTTGTCATAAATTTAATAATCCTGTGTAGTAATTTTTGTGAATAAACTAAACATCTAGTTAAACAAGTTTTAGTTGCTTATTTAATATTTGTATAATTCTAATTTCAAAGAGAGATAGGACATCAAGAACAGTTAAGAAATAGAGCAGGCTGAGCACATTCGAATAATTGGACAGTCTGCTGTCACAAATCTATTTTAGTGAAATAACCAGCTACCCCCCCCCCCTCCGACCTCCTCCACCTACGGCTATGTTCATACACTAACCAAGTGTACTAAGCTAAACATAATTTAAATGCATACATTTCAGAGTCAAGACAGAAAAGAAGACACTTTCGCATGGAAGCCCCAAGAGCACACCACAGGTAGCGACACGGCAACCACGACAACGGCGACGACGTCATCGATGGCGTCACCAACAAAAACGAGCTTCGCATCGTGGAACGGCACGATCAGCCACTTCTCGGAGACGAAAAGTGGATTACCGCCTTCTCAGAGCCCGACCATCACACTCCTGCAGAAAAATCGAGGTAGATACGTGTTGTCCGCTTGTTTGTTAAGTGTGACGCAGGCTTATAATTGGGTGACCTCTCTAACGGGGTGAATAAAATAGATGCACAACCAACCTCATGTGAATACTGTATTGCCTTTTTGTACCTAGATAAGTGAAACTAAGATATCCAGTATAAATGTGTAACAGTTAAAATTATCATCTTTGGTGTAACATTTAAAATCCTCTTGTCGTACTAAATTATGCCATGATGACGAATTCTCAGATGATAACAATGTAGTAATACTTAATAATAATTCCCGCTTCATACATGTGCACAAACAGTGCAATTGTAAAATTAATCAACATACAATTGGACCCCTCTTGGAAGGACACTTTGAATTTCTGACTTAAATGTCCGCCAATGGGGTGGTTTCCTTGCAAGAGGGGTCTAATGGTTGGAACTGGCTTTGTACACAAGCATTTGGATAAAATATTGAGGCACAAAATGGTTGTAACAGATACACATATCTCAATGATTTTTTATTACTGCCCGCGTATGCGGGAAGGTAATGTTTTCAGTCTTGTCTGTGTGTCTGTCCGTCTGTCTGTCCGGGCTATAACTTTTTAACCCCTTGGCCTAGAAACTTCATTTCTGGCATGATGGTACTTCTTTATAATATCTAGGTCAAGTTTGAGTATCAAGGTCAGTGGGTCAAGTTTAAGGTCACAGCAATAAAAAGTTTCCAAATTTTGAGTGTTGTCTACTAATGTGACATGTTATGATGTTTGAGATAAGTAAATGAGGTCAAGGTCAAAATATAGGTCAAGGTTATTTGAAGATAAAGGTCATTTGAAGGTAAAATTTCTAGATTTTTGTAATTTTTTCATGTTTTAATAACTATTTGCATTTTAGTTACTATTTGGATTTTAATGACTATTTGCGAAGAGGGTGGTTCGGCCTTTGATTGGAAGGCATTCTTGTTTTTATTTCATTCAACCTAGACATTTTTCGTACATGTAATTTGGGAGCTTAATATTATTTTGGCTTCGACCTTTCATCAGGGGATTCAAAATGAGACTGCTGTTCTGGAAATATGAATACATGTACTCAAGCACATACACACAGCAGGTATCTTGCCAATATATGTGCATTCGAATTCTGAGCCGTGTGTTGACCTGTCATTCACAATTCGAGATCCTTTGAGGTCATATGTAAACCTAAACAATTTATGTACACTTAGTTGAGTAAACACGTTTGAAATAATCGTTATCGTTATCATAATTGTGCAAGCACGGTGCCTCACCTTTATATAAGCATACACAAAACTGGCAAGTATCCATACGCGTGTATTAATTAACAAAATCAAAGCTGCTGTAATTGTTGGTAATAAATTGTAATGATCGTAATTAACTGTATTGCTGACCCTTTGATCCATAATAGTAGATGTTTACAGCTAAAGTATGAGGTGTAATATATTTGCAACAATGGGAGTGTTAAATCAATACCTTGTAATGCTCCTTCTACCCCTGGTATTTGCATGAGAGACTGTGATTGTTGCTGTGCAGACTGTTGCTGTAAGCCAACAAGTTGGTTCGGGACAGTACCATGTCCTATCGTAGCACCATGTTGTAGTTGTTGAACACCTTGCATTGGTTGTGTCTGAAATTATTGGAAAATTAATTATTACCGTCAATAGTTTATGGCAAAAATAACATTATTAACATAATTTTACACTGGACAAATATAATATCAGTTTACACAACAAGCTTACTTTGAAACCAATGCCCCCACACAAGGCGGGATAAAAATCTGTGAAAAGGTATGTGCCTGTTTGGAAATCTCTTGGCATGCTTTTGTCGTACCTGAAATGGTAGACCAGATTGCTGTGCTTGCTGTTGTTGCTGCTGTTGTGCTTCTTTTGCAGCCTCATCTTTTGCTGCTTCGTCAATTTTTCGTTGTCTTTCTGCTTTGAACTGACTTATCCTATCCTTCATTTGCCTTGTGATTATTTTCACATCAGCATCTCCTGCTATGCCAGACTTGACCTGTGCAAACAAGGGATATTATTTCTTATCACACTGCATTTTAAGAACTATTTTTCTTGCACGTTTAGAGACTCAATACAAAGTACAAACACTGTAGTTATTTATAGATCTAACACAACTGGGGACAATTCAATAGCAAGAAGCATTTCTCATTGGATCATTCCATGGTTCAGCTTTGCATTTAAATATTAGCTATTACTAACCATTTCCCATACAACTTCCTCTGGGACATCTTTCTCCATATTGTAAGCAAACTGAATAGCTTCATTCTCCTTGTGCTGAGTTTTACGTTTCTTCGGGTCAAGAAATAGTAGCCGTAACTGTATCATACCCGGGTCTCCTTCTTTCTCCTCTTCACCATTTGTTGTGCTTTTGTGTACGATTTCAACCTTTTAACGTTCAACAATAACTTATGAATATACGTTATCATTAAATTGCACTTTTATACAGTATTTTGTAATCCTTTAAGTTTTCTTCTTAAGTGTCAAGATCATCTTACCTTTATGCCCATATCTTCCGCAAAGAAGTCATTTTGAAGCAGTTCTTTAACAGTGTATCGCTCCTCTTTCTTAAGTCGAGTACATCTATCAATGATGTCTTTGATTTCTGGAGACTCTAATTTTTCGTAACTTTCAGGCCGAACACCCTGAAACCATAAGTTCAATTTTCAAACCTCACAAAAAGAAATTATCGTATCGGTATTTGGTGTTCGTGGAAACGACAAATTTTACTGTGCGCAGTTCTGTACTGGTAAAGATTGTATACAAAAATTATACATGTATATCATACTTACACTTGTGACTCTCCTGTAAATTTGTGCAGCATTGGAGCACTCCTTGTATGGGTATTCTGATGTGGCCATCTCAAGCATGCACATTCCAAATGCATATACGTCGACACCTTCATCATAATGTTCTTCGTACATCTCCGGAGCCATGAACTCTGGTGTACCTTAAAGAAGACAAAGACCAGTCGCTTTTTCTTTGTTCTTTTGTACATCTGAAATCCAGAAAACCCCAAGAAGGGACAAAGAAAACTGTTAGTCTTGGCCTCTCCGTTTACAGTATAATTCAGTTCTCCTGATCGCAAATCGAGATACATCGTTTTGATTCTTTTTAAATGTTTCAATGATGCATCTGGATTAAGCAGATCATTCAAACTAAACACCTGAAATAAGAAGATCTTTGGTATTAGTGTTTCCTAAGTATCAACTACACTCTTCTTTTACCTGTCTGTAGATGATAACTCAATCCATGTCGAAGAGCCTTCTACCAAGAAAATAAATGATTAGACTCAACATGTACCCTCTTTAGGATATAAAACAAGCTATTGACATGTAAGTTCAGTATTTTCATGCAATATCAATCAAAATATAAACTAAATTGATTTACTCACCAATAACACTTTTAGCAAAGGACTTATTTTTCAATGTTGCAAGACCCAGGTCACCAATTTTCACTGAACCAGTTGTACCAGTGATGAATATGTTGTCACATTTTAGGTCTCTGTGGATTACTGGTGGATTCCGTGTGTGCAGGAAATGTAGACCCTTGAGAATCTGTCGACACCAGTTCTTCAACACTTTCATGTTTATCTTTTTGAACCTCTTGATGTAGCTAAAAATACAAAAATAATCACCTGATACTTAGTTTTGTTTAGCTTCATACAGCACACACACTTGATTAAATCAAATTAAAAATTGTTTTACATAAAAGGTAATGAAAAATATGTGTATCATGGTAACCTACGTCTTTAGAGTACCCGATGTCATTAGTTCAGTAACCAATACAATACATTTTCTGCCACGTGGCGACATTTCTTCCCACATGTCGAAGAATCTCACAATATTTGGATGTTGCAGTCCTTTCAACATTTCTGCCTCTTCTTTGAACCGAGCTCTCTCACTTTTGTTCCATTTTTTATCCTAAAAACAAATCCCCATACACCTGAATACTACTTTAATAAGACTATGTACTAGATTACGATAGAAATAGATAGTTTAAAGCCCAAATGCAATAGATAAATACGAGGCTTACCTGCAGTTCACACCATGCAACTTGAACACCAGTTTCAGTATCTAAGCCTTTGAACACAGTCTTAAACGACCCACGCCCTATTTCTGTGTCAAATTTAAGGAAACGACCACCGGGTGACGTGCTAACGGCATTTTCTTCAGTTTCATCCTCTTTATCAGGTGTTAAATCTTTCTTTTCCTCTTCCCCATCCTTTTTCTCCTCAGTATCAACTTCTTTCTTTTGGTCGCTATCCTTTTTATCCTCTTGATCTTTCCTGTTGCCTTCCGCCGCTGAAGTCTCTTTCGCAGTGGTACCTTTGGTTTCATCTGTAGGGCGTATTTCTGGCACTTCAATCTTGATGTCCTCAAGTTTTTCGTCATCTTCTATCACTTCATCCTCTTTACTCTCTTCAGTGTCTCCAGCTAATAAAGTGTCCTTCATACTATCCGCACTGGAGTCTTTAGGTAATTTGGCTCCCCCCTTTTCCTCTTCTGAATCGCACTTGACCATAAGAACAGTTGCTTTATCCTCAATCGTTACTTGCTTTTTAATTTTACTTCCACTAGCACCACTACTTCTTTTTAGGGCTGGTTTGGGTTCTGAGGGACTAGATGCTCCTTCATAACTAGTACTTTTTTCTAACGTGTGTGTTTTCTCCGTTGCTTCTGTATCTGATGGATTATTATTTCCATTGCTCACACCAGCCATCTCGCTACTTTCCGTAATTTTCGTAGAGCATTCACCATTTAAATTTGTACTTGCAGTACTTGGTGCTTCTTTTTCTTGACTGTCACTTTTCTTTTTTGTTGATTTCACATCTGTATTCGGTGCTGACTGCATCTTACTGGTCTTCTTTGCAGCTTGGTTTGAATGAGGATCGGCCTTTAATTCATCACATCTGTGGTTTGGGCTTGTGCGACCTGTTACAAAACTTTTGAACTGTTTGAAGTACGAGGTAGATCTCCCACAAAATTTACTTGACTTTTCTCCGGATTTTCCTGATGGTGACGTGTTAGTCTTACTTGTTGATTCAGGCAGCAGTTCCGTATGTTCTTCTCCGGTGCTGCTTACACTCCCATCACTGCCAGATTTGACACCAAAAAACTTAAATTTTGATGAATCTCTGCTCATGTTTGCTGCAATAAATGCAAATGTGTCTATTTTAAACAAATATACATGTAACATTTCACACCGATTTAGGCAGTGCAGCACTGATCTCTCACTGTTGTTGATTTGATTTGCAATATTTTTGCTCATTAAATCCTTTTTTCATTACCAAGGGGAGCGATTGTTTCTGAAATATTGCAGCATGTCCACATTTCTCTACTAATTATCCCACAGTGGTATGTGCACACAACTTAATTATCTGATTTATCTTTTCACCTTCTGCCTGACATTGCCTTTACAAAGCGCTAAAACCGATAAACGAATATCACTTGTTACGCATTTACTGCGTAGTGATGGATAAACTTACATGCAAATATTTTTTGGGGTTGGGAGGACGGGTTGGCTACACAATCTGTGCAAATGTTGGGTCTTTCAAAAAGATTAAAAAAGCTCCGATGAGATCTAAAAATAAATTGCGGCGTTCAAGCTGTCAAAAATCCCATCTTCATCCAGTTCGCGAATTTTATCAATACAGAAAACTGTTGTACTACAATAAACTTACAAGTAAATATTTTTTGGGGTTGGGAGGACGGGTTGGCTACACAATCTGTGCAAATGTTGGGTCTTTAAACTGTTAAATATGTTTAGTTCTATTAAAGCTGGACCCGAGACACGTTGGAAACGATGGATTGCAACCGTGAAGCTGGCTCGGCTGGAGATGCATGATCATGATAACGAGAAAATCAAGACATTTTTGCTTCATACATGTGTGAACTTACCTCCCACAAATATTTATGTATTGTGTCCTGATTATACATCTTGAAATACTTCACGCGAACATGTCAAAAAGGTTAAGTATAACTGAATTAAATCGCAAATCTAATTGTTAAATGCAAAATGTATCGTTTTTGGAGTATGGCTGTCCAATCAAGAAAAGTAGTTCCCCTTGCGCAATAATATTTTACTTACAAAAACTTAAAATCTCTCAAATTTATGATTGTTTTGAAATAATTTTGACTAAAAGACCATTATTTTTTCAAATTGATCAATTAAATAGACCTTTTGAAGCATTCTTCTGAAAATACTTGAAGTTACATTTTGTTAAGGGACTATATATATATATATCACTATCAGTGAGGTCACTTCCTGTTAGGTGAGTCACGAGGTCATCTATGGTTCCTTCAAAATAATTTGTGCAAAATTGTCTCTTCAAAACAGCAAAGAGCATTGTGTGTCAAATCACAAATTAAGCAGGCGCATTGTTGTTTTCCGAAGAATGGACATGCCACTCAATCAGTAATGCGAGCTCTCGGAAGCCTCCTCCTCCCGGTGCCGGTCTCTGTACCTGTATCCGCTCGAGATACTGGGGTTGTTTGTGGTTACTTCTCATTGTGTGTGATCTCAGGAATGTCCCCTCAGTTAGAGGTCCCCAGCTAAGGTTCTATTAACCATGAAAACACTATTCAATGTCAACAATCCTTTTATT
>JBCAUI010040227.1:0-20992 GCA_038406195.1 Haplosyllis anthogorgicola | reverse complement strand
CCAATTTTCACCTATTTTCGCCCAAAAATCGAGAAAAACTGCATGAAAATGAAGAAAATTTTGGCCGTGGGGGGGAGCGCCTCTTGCGCCGCCCTAGATCCGCCAATGTTTTCCAACAAAATATTAAAAAAGAAAAGAAATTAAACTTTGTTGTAACAAACTTTGTTGAAATACATTTAATTCGAAAATAGTATGATGTTCATGATCCTGCGCAACAGTTCTATTTACAAAGGCAATCAATTATGCTGAAAGGAAAGACAACCTTATACATGTACTTTTATCTTAAAATATCCTCTTTTGACTTCACATTCCTTGATACCATGTTAGATACCAAAGAAAATATTGAATTGGGAAACAACGGAAATATATTATCCTTGTGACGGCCGCAAACTTACAACGAGAGAAATTACCCGGAAAAGCCGGGTAAAGAGCCTATCATGCGTGGGGCATGCCAGCGTATGGCCAAGTTCAGGTGGTCCTCACCCAGTCAAAATCAACATTTTTCTGTTTTTCTATGCCATAATACTCAAAATTTCAAATTTTCTTCATTTTGACTGGGAAAAAAGCATTGAAACGTCTTGAAAATCTCTGCATATAGGTTTTGGGGTGTGCCGATGGTGGTGGTTTCGAGTCTCTATGATAAGCGATTCCTGAGATATCACAGTTTATTGGGAAAAATTGTCCAAAACAGGGTAAAAATCCATTGTAATTCAACGGGACCTAGACCTCACCTAGGGGGGTGGGCTGACTGCCAGGTAACCTTTGTGCACTGACCTCAACTGGGGGGGGGGTCTGTGTGCTCAGGTCTACCAGGCATGCCTGCGAATGGTCCAAGGTCAGGCCGCCTTACCTGCCACCTACCGGAGAAGGGGGGGCTTCTGTCTGCTCAGGTTTTAGCTCACAGACGATCTTGCTTACCCATCAAAGGAGTTTATCGACGCTTCGCGTGATAGACTAATAATGAGTATACAGATTAGATTGTCAGAATTTAACTCGTTGATTCAGCAGCCTAGAAAATCCAATAATCTTTCATTTACCGCTTTCATTTTCAGAACTAAAAATCATTTGCTCAATTCAATTTGTGCTGATATTCGAGAGTGAGACACAAAGCCAAATTCTATTGTCTGCAAAATGAAGTACTCAGCTATATTATTTCCACAGTAGAAGATAAAATCCGTTCAGTTTTTGCACAATAGATTTGTGTGCTAAAATAGGTATCAATAGCAAAAGGAATAGCAAATTAAGCATATATACATGAACAGTAATAAATTGGAGTTGTCATATGCTATCTTAAGAATATCTTAGCCTCTTCAGCCCATAGCCTACTGCAGAGCAAAAAGAAGAAACAATGGTTAATACATGTCCATGTGGGTGATTTTGAGTGCTCCGACTTATGTATTTGTGTTCGCAAATGGTTTTGCCAGTGGGAATGAGGACATCAGGTGCATAAGGACAATAAAACCACTAAATATAAACGTCTTTGAAATATTATAACACTATACATTTCAAAGATATAATTGTTCCTGATTATTCAGCTGTGCAGTGAAAGGGCATTCCGGTACATAACAACATATTTTCAATGTTTTCGACAGAATTTCCTTATGATGGACATCAGAATCCGTGTCATTTGCTCGTAACTATGATTGTCCCAACTTATTCAGATATTTTATCCAGTGTTTACATAACAATATTTCAGTCAGCCTATTTTTAGAGATGACATGTTACCATATCTGATAAAAATGCTTAATTGTTTAAATGTTACAATAGGTACAACTGTAAATGTTGATTTATGAGAGGCATATTGGTAGAAAACTGTCCACTTAATGCTTCTACACTCTACTTAAAACTGTGCTAACAAACAAGAGCATTGTTATCACAAATTAGGTAGAATCCTACGCACGGTTATGACACATTGGCAGATTTAGGGGGCGCAGGAGGCGCCCCGACCCCCCCCCCCCCCCCCACCAAAAGGCTAAGGTCAGGCCATCCTCACCTGCACCCTATCCTGGGGGGGGGGTCTGACTGCCAAGTCTACTGGACATGCCAGCAAAGGTCCAAGGTCAGGCTGTGCTCACCTGTCACACTGTCAAGTGATGGGGGTGACATGTGGGGATATCAGGCCTTTTCAGGCTCTTTTTCCAGTTAAAATTAACAATTTCTGTTTTTCGCCAGTCCCAATTTTACTTAATTTTGACTGGGAAAAAACTCAGAAGTACCCCACTTCTAGGTTTTGGGGTGCACTGAATCTAATGGCAGTTACAACAAGTGAGTTCCTGAGAAATCAAGGTTTGGGGAAAAGTGGTCCAAAACAGGTAAAAATGCATCATACTGGAATGGAACCTATGTAGCAGTGCTTCTTGGGTCCTATTCTATCCCTACACCAAGTTTCAAAGAACAATGTTCATATTATTCAAAGATATCTTGGTGGTGACAAGAAACCAAAGAATTTTCAGTTTGAGGCAGCTGGAGCCTGAACAAAGTTTAACAAAAGCAGACATACCTCCCAAGGCAGATGGTCCCCCCAGGATGGTTGACAGTTGACCAAGGTCACCATGACATTTTAGCAGACTGGCTCCCCAAGCTTGTTGACCTCTGGCTGAACATGTTCAAACTCGTTCAGCAGACTGACCCCCCCCCAGCTGGACCTCAGGCAAAGGATCATGGGATGCCACCTCATTAACATAATTTATGTCTGGCAGTTTGACCCCCTCTGTCAGTAACGTGACACATTCTGGGTCTTATATTTGTTAGTAGTATGATGATGACGATAACCTGTCATCCCTAAAAGTGGGCTTATTGAAATATTGTTGTTTAAACATCAGATAAAATATATCCAATAAATGATTTAGTTGGGACAAGCCGATTAAACTAAATATGATTACGACCAATTTTATTCGTAATTTTGGCAATCATTACTGTCGAACTGACCCCCGAGTTGTTCGGATAATTTGCTTCGTCAAGTCGTGACTCGGAGGAAGAAAATTCTATTAATAGTGTAATAATAGAATTTGAAATTGTTTTTGTTATTAACGCCCGTTTTCTTTCTTTAAAAATAGGCAGCTGAGGTAACTACATTCGCTTTATGAATAAACACGCCATTACATAAATAATAACGTCTCTGAATACAATGGAATTTGGAAAATACAATCATGTCCTGCCGAAAGACACGTCACTTACACTGAAGTTATGGCAGACATTAACATAAAAATCTTTTGGGCATCAGCTGAACAACTGCAAGCCGTTTCACGTTTGTCCTCTGTTTCCTTTTCTCACGCAATGTAAACTGCTACATTCAGATTTTGTCGGAGCTGTCTGGTAAATATTGAAGTAGAACGTTTCTGTTACAATGCTTTCTACCCGTTTCCTGTCTGAGCTGAGCTGCGAATAGTCACACCGAGCATAATGAGCTTCTTTGGACTCTTTAATGAACATTTGCTTTAGTAAACATTTGTTATTGTAATACCTGCTCAAGAAAATTACTAATTTGAAAACATCTGGCAACAAATAATAGTAATTTGCTGTTTGGGGAGACGTGAAAAGGACAAATACAACGACAGTTTCATGGAGGTTCATAGTTTCCTGATCTTAGTGTACTTTGGAGTATTTGAAACTGAAACAGACGGGTTATTATTTTTGATCCTCTTATTTACATAACAAGAATGCCTTCTGGTAGTAGGTTCACGTTCCCTAAAGGAAGGGAGGCTGAACTAAAAACTTTTTAACCTTTGAACATCAGTCACGCGGGTCCTGAAAACGACGCAGTTATCTGTAACTCGAACCTTGATACTCAGAAAGGAGCTAAATATGTTCCCTTCTTCCTTTTGGTCAAAATGAAGTCTACATTTTAACCCCTTCAGTGCTGGACATTTTGGTAATTTTCACTTGAAAATTAGTAAACTCTGACTACTTTTATGTTGGCAAATGTGACATAGTTTGTTTTGATAACAGTACACAATGTCTTGCATTTTTATAGCCTATGGTAACACATCTTTTGTTACACCACTGTGCATTTTGACATTTTACATTTTAAGGTGGTCACATGACTGTTACAAATTGAAAATTTAGATAAACTTTCGATGAAAATGGCACTTGATGTATTTAAAAAAAAATTCATATCATTAATACTATTCCATTGATGGACCTCAACACCTTATCAAGATATCACTATGTGTATCTGCATGTGTTTCATATAGTCTATGTGTAGGAAGAGGTAATACTTTTGCTTCACTAATTGCTAACATTGAGTCCTCTCACATTTCAGAAAACTAACTTTGCAGATGGACACCTCCTTCCTAAAGGGTCATGTGACATTAAATTTACATGTTCAGGTATGTTAAAAGGTACATATTTTAGCTTGATAGACATTACTTTCATTCTATTGTATAAATCTTTTACATTTCACATTACATTCTGGTCATGTGACCAAAATAAAGTGACCATTTACTTTAAATTTTAAAAAAAGTGTCAAAATTTTGCTATTTTTATTTTTTTTGAACAAGTTTTCAAAAGATGGACAGCCTACCCTCACAGTAAGGATTCCTACATGAGACAGATCCACTGGTATTTTTGTTACTTGCCAGCTATGAAAAACACAGCTCTCAGCCATCAACAAAGTCAAATTCGTCAAATACCATCTCGATAGGCACTGTACACATTGGCTAGGTTTCCCACTAATAATGGTAAATTTATGTCATTTGACCTACCTACAGTAAATACACATACTTACGATCACTCATGTGAAAACATGTTTACGTGCAGTAAATACGTGCGGATTTAATTATGAAATAATGTTTACATGCGGCCTCTGAGAGAGGCCACTAGCAACGAAAGGGTTAATGCAACGATTGAGGATACAAACATAATTCACATTAAATGATCTTGACTTATACTATGACCTCATCAGACACAGGAACAGATAGAGAGATGCAACTGAAAGCATAACCGGTAAATACACAAAGTGACTTTGTGGTACATATGCCTTCAGTTTCAGCTGTCATGTCGCCAGAACAATTACTGATGGAGCACATATTGACCAACCACAGTATCTACGGATGTCCGGTGTCGGACCCTCGTCAGGCAGTGAACGTCTCGTTACAACTGTACTTAACGCAGCTCATTAGAATGGTTAGTTTCTCTTGATGTATAATTTGGAGAATCTCGTTCATAAGACCAGATCTTATATGTGAGAAATGCCCTTTTTGATCAGAGAAAATTGCCACAGAATAAAAAACCCTGGTCTTGTAAGTGAGAAGATGGTCTTACAATGAGTTAGTAACCAGTACCATCTTTTCTTTTTAGGTGACATTTATGGACGAAAAAAGCAAAAGAAATATTCAGGACAACAGAGTGACTTACATTTTGCAATTTTTGAATAGATTGACTTCAGTTTACGAGAAATTTCTACTGTATATTACTGATCATCACAGAATAAAAGAGTCCACCCATCTTAACACTTGGAATCAATTTTTTGACCATGGTCTAAATATTGAGTCACGTTTTCATTATGTAGACCATGGGCTTGTATTTTGGTGGGTCTATAAAACGAGAATCCTCGGCAAATGTTGGTTCTAGAAATCGACCACATTTCTGTATTAGAGCTGACGTGGTTTTGTACTCATGGAGTGAGGTGCATGATCCCAGGCGAACTTCGCCAGCTGATTGTAATTGGCTTATGTCTATTATATTTTATAAACGAATATTTATTTCATACCAGTCATGAAATTTCTATAAATTTTGAAACTTATAGAACAAAATGGAAAACTAAAAATTCCATGCTATCCTTTTTATGTGCTATTATTCCAATTTCATGATTGAATTTTGTCCTTACTTAGGCAAGAACATATCGCAGCAAGTTATCTCATACAATGCAAATTAGAATAAGAGTAACTCCAAGTCTACATTTTGCAATTTGAATTGCTCAGTGCTATGAAAAGAGTAAATCGGGTGTATATTCCATGTACGCTATGCCGTGTATGTTAAGTTCAGTGGGTGTCCGTGGTGTGTGGACGTAATAAGTTCCGGACGCACTGTCTCTGCGTCCTAGCCACGCGAAAGGATTGTGATCCCACGATTAATCAGTTACAGGAACAATACAGGGAAAGTTAACGTCAACCAATCGGACAGGCTGCAAGCATTTTACCGTAGTTCTAAAATGTAGATCACTTTGATTTAATGTATTATTTTTCCAGGATTAAATAGAAAAAATAGCTACACTATATGGATGGATACATACCGTAAGTACAAATGATATTCTCATAACATTTTTAATTGGAATTAAGCTCAGTACAATAAAAATTGTAAAATCAGGCACATTATTACCAAAGAAAGTGTCATTTCAGTGTTACTTGTACTTGTATTTATAAACAAAATTGATTATTAATTTAGTCAAAAATAAAAGTCTGTAAAATCATACTATTAAAGTTTAGAAGGCAAATGTCTGTCACGTAGCTGACAGTTTAACCTAAAAAATAGCCAATCAGGAAGCCTTTTTGTTCATTTGCATAATGAGAAAATATCCTTCAAGTATTTTAAAACCTTTTGCCTCCCAATTTGGTTAATTTGCCTTACTAGGAGGAACCCCTGTCCTTTGGACGGTTACCCTTGGAAGGGCCATGTGCTTTTCTAGATAATTTGACCCAGTTTCTTGAACCCGTTTCTGGCTTCCTGATTGGTTATAAATGCAGTGCCTAATTAACTCAATGACCTTTCAAAGTCTTATCTAATCACAGAACAGTATAATAAATTATGTTAATGAGGTCTCGGGAAAGATCCTCATTGGCTGAATATGAAGTAAACAAAAGCACATGGCCCTTCCAAGGATTCCTCCTAGTAAGACAAATTAGCCAAATTGGGAGGCAAAAGTGTTAAAAATACTTTAAAGGATATTTTCTCATTATGCAAATGAACAATAAAAATAAGAGTTGTACACAAAAATCAAAATGAACAATCAAAATGAACAATCAAAAAAAAGAGTTTACACAAAAATCCTTTACACTGTGTTACTGATCACGTCGTCATTTTGTTCTAAAAGTTTCCAAATTAACAGACCATAGAATAATTTCATGAACTGATTTTGGTTTGATATGATGACACTGTAAGCTGGAATCGAAGTGACAGGGGAACATCAGGGATGTGACTGTCCCACCAGCCAGAGTGTGGCTTCCAGATGTAACAATTGCAAATAGATATAATTGTAGTCTGTCTGGTTAAGCATAACCGAGTAAACTTAAAATATCATTGGTTTGTTTTCTCTTGATATCACTTTTAGATACACCACAAAATTGAGGGGAAAATCCTACATTTGACATAAAATCGAGCAAATCATTTTACACTTCTTTTCCGGCTGCGACTTCGCGCAAACAAAAAAATTCTGCCATGTTCCTGAATTAATACTAAACCTTTATTAAGAGCCACCACAAACCTAAATGCCCCAATTTCCCATCAGCTTATTAACAGATCACATGACCTCCATTGACCTCAGGGTGTGGTACGAGGATTTCTTATTAGTAGAATAATTGAAAGCTAGCACACGAACGAGAAGTATCACTTCACTATGGAACATCTATCCAGCCAACCAATAGACGTCTTAAATTTATTATTGTCACGTGTAACAAAAAATGTTTCCTCTTATAGTGCCAGTCAACCTCATATTGATGAAAACTTCAAGTATTCCCTTGTGCGCATTAGCCATGACGGAAGTGTTCACTGGGCTCCCGGAGGTTTGTACTCAGTCTTCTGTCAACTGGACACAACCTTCTTTCCATTTGATGTCCAGACCTGTCAAATCATATTTGAAAACTGGATTTTTTATGGTGAGTGTTACTTATCAATAGGAAAATGTCAAGTGTAAATAATTATCCATGGGGAAAAAAGCATAGTCCTTGCAACAAGATCGGTAAAATGATTTCTTGACCGGTGTCAGAGGCTAAAATGTCCACACAATAGGTGTTTTTGTTTGCATGAAAGACACAGCATGGAATTAGATATTTCCATAAATGAAATCAATTTCAGAAATTTTATTATTGTTCTAGGACATCAGGTTTCTATTCGGAACTTGACTTTACGAATTGATCTTTTATACATGAGGTCGAACGGTGGGTGAGATTTTAAAGCCGGACCCGCTGTTCTCACGGAAAACAAGTACGACACAATACACGGCACATACCCATCTGTATCGTATACAATATATTTAAAGGTATGGCTTGTATGTATGAGTTACAAGGTTGCGTTTGATGCACTTATAATCAGGGTGGTGAAATGGACCCAATCGAAAGTTTTAATACCACAGGCATCTATTAATTTCTTGACTTGATATATGTGGTAAATAGCTATTACAGCAACAAACATATTTTATTTACTTGCTTGCGTGCGGTGATCCCGAGGGTCACATCTGGTGCGACACCTGCCTTTTCCACCAATACAGTTCTGTTAATGTTAAGTTAGTTAAACACAAGAGTGTTGAATGTGATTGAAAACGTAAGTTTTTCATTGTGTCTATGCTTTCCTTGCATCTGTATTACAGCATTGAACTCTCTTGTTCTGAAAGGTCGCCACATTTGAGTTATCGCCTTTTAACGTGGATATATTATTAGCTCAGGTAGTAATGTAAAAAGTACAGTTGCACTGTAACTGAAATTGCTCACCACCTATTTTCAGAGAAAATCCCGTTACTTTGTCATCAACGCCTGTTACCTGATGACCTGATAACCCTGTTACATGATGACGTCACTGGGTACACTTGTTTTCTTCATTCCTGCGGAGAGTGGTGAAAAAATATCGTTTGCCATGTCGGTGTTATTAGCTTTTTCCGTGTTTCAAATGGTCATTAGTGACAATATGCCAAAGACATCTCTACACTTACCGTATATAGGTAAATTTTTTTTATAACAAATCGATTTTGCTTACACCAACGTCAGACTTCTTAAAGCTGCTTTCACAAGCTACATAAGCTATACCGGTAAACATTTAATTGTTTCCATTCTCTTAAAGAACCATTTTTAACTTCTTTGAAGGAATATCATATTTTTATCAAATACATTGATGGGGGCATTCAGTATGAATTACTTTGTAGGTGTTATCGAATCTGGATCAACATTTAATTGAGGAATATGCAAAAAGTCAGAAAGACGATTTAAAGACCTTTGTTCTACAATTGCAGGAATATTTATTCTCGTAAATATGTGTACAATGCTGTAAACTTTGGTATTCAGTTGCTTGGTCCTTTGTGTTCATTCCAAGCAGAACAAACCTATACCTTCGTCGATTGAGAATCTTCTTCTTCACCGATTGCCCCTTTTGTGTGCATGGAACCTTCTATTGGTACCTCCAAAATCATGATGGAAAATGATGGAACTAAGCACAAGCCAAATGAAGAAATGCCACAAAACACTAAAGGAAATTTTCAGAAGAATCTATTACAAAAAACCTCTCTGGAGCTGAACGCGTGATTGCAGTGTGCATGTGTTATTGAGAGAATCTTCTTCATTCTGTGGTTGGCTGTTAACCTGGGATCGATAAGTTTAATGGTATTTCTGACTATAGGAAGTGATCAAAGATGGGAAAGTTTATAGCCAGGAGGTTAATAAAAGGTACACACTCATCTGGAACAGCCAAGGGAACGGCCTTGGCATGACAAGTTAGCAAAGAAGACCATCCTGAGTTTTTCTTGTTAGATTTACAAGCATTAAATGTGTTTTAAATATTTCTAAAGTGTATTTTAGATATGAGTGCGTGTGTAGGATGGAGTGTCTGTTCACGGCTCTTCATTTTGGGAACAATGCTTTTGTTCACGTGAATAACACAACATGGAATTCAATAATTTCAAAATGAAATCAATTTCAGGAGTTAAAAGAAACATATGACTTTCAAAACTTGTCTAATATCGAGATTGATGTCCAAACTGAAGAATCCAGCATTGGAAGTTTTCCAGTATCATCTAAACCTTACAGACATTGTGAATACAGTGCTTACTAAAATGTCCGTCAACAGTGTTGTAAATTTGAATATATTTTAACAAATAAACCAGTGATGTATCTTAAAAGGTCCTCGTATTATTAATCCTGTGCTCCACTAAGTATGTCAATTTCTTCGATTTTGGAAAGTTTGAGAAAAAAGGGATTCGTGACTGAGCTATTGATGAGTACAAAGAACGGTATGAAACCCTACTGGTTTCTTCGTGGATGATGAAATGAAGCGATGCAACGTAACAATGCTTGAGTCTGTCCTTTTTGCTTCCATTTTTCTACCGTTCCGAGCAAACAGGAATGGAATCTGTTATTTTCAATTTCTCCGTAAGCTGAAATCATCTTCATTTCCATTTGGTAGCTATAAATATAAGGGAGCCTTACAGAAAAGCCTGAAAGAGAAATGAATAGGATTTTACCATTATTAAAATTCACCACTCGTGAGAAGAAATATTGTATTGATACAGTACATGCGACGCTCACCGTAATTTACTGCAAGTTTAGATAAATGTAAGAAGGTAAAAATACCTCTGCTCAACATTTTATCTGGATGGAGATCTTTTGATAAATAGATTGTTAGAACAACAGAACATTGCAATGTACTTTGATTAGTGCGTGAGACACGACATGAATACCCTGAAGCGCAGAAATATTTGGCATCAGGTGTTTGTGGTCTGAAGCTTCTTGTCTTTGCAAAAGAAAGAAAAACTACTGTTTAGTGGTAAGTGCAATCATAGGCGAATAAAGTATAAAAATTTAAATGTACTTGATAAAATATGAAATATGAAATCTATGAAGCCTTGAAGTCTTGAAATTCGTTATTGCTGTGTGAGACTTTTTGCAAAGCTCCCTGTATAAAACCAAGAAGAGGATTTCTGCTTTGGTACAAGGTGAAATACAGGTTTGTAGATATATGCAATTGATTGTATCGGATGATTCGCAGACGTTGGCCAGATATGGTCACAAGCTGCCAGCTTTTAAAAGTGAAGTTTCAGACGGACAAACAAAGAGGAAATATGTCACATATTTTTCGTTTGTTTGTCTTCCTCTGATCTATGTAATACATTATACGCTTGATGATTTGATTGCTTTTCAGCTGTATGCATACAAACAAATGGAAAATTGTCGATCAAAGAAAACAAAAGCACAAGATGAAATGTTTGTATTGTTGTATTGAAACTTCAAAGTAACATGATTACACAATCAAATCGGTCCTATTCATTTCTCTCTTTTCAGTTACTACAATGCTACGTGAAATATTATCACAACAATATCAGTTAAAAATTTCTGTTGTTGGAACTGATCACAACAACTGAAATCAAAATCCTTGTAGTAAGTAGATCTACATTTCTTGCTCCAGGATGGAATCAAAACGTTATTTTAAGAAATTAATTCAAAAGTAAATCCGGTAAAATCAGTGAAGCGTGAAATTTCTGATGAGAAAGTCTCACAAAGGACTTATCTATTCAGAGGAATATTTATGGGACTACAATATGTCAAGATTAGATACAGTTCATATCGAAAGTTCTGTACGTGATATATTTCTTCCAATTTATTAGAATCCACTTTAAATTTCGTACAGACATACCTGAAAACTGACCTATTCGAGGAATTGCCAAATTAATTTTGCTTCTCTGATAAGGCTTAGTAGTTGATTAGCCTCATTAACCTAATTTTCTTGCCCAATTAGACGAATTAGGTTAATTAGCCCAATTAGACAAACAAATATTTATTTGGAATAACCTTGAATATCTTACCTAATTTAATTAATAGTTGCACTACATCTCTGTTTAAATCCACAAAATATAATTTAATTGATGAATTTAATGTCAAAAAACAGGCAATATCACAGGATCAGCTTGGCAACCTGTGATGTCATCAACACATTTGATGATGTCATCACTGCTACTGATGACACACAATTTGGCTAGTTTTGGAGGGAAATAGTGAACATTACTATGACAGTGCTAAAAACAGGTCTTCCTTTAGACATTAAATTTCCCTTTAAAAAGTTATTTTATGAATTTAAACACAGAAATAGCTTTCAATTCATTAAATAATGTTTTGGTTTGAGTTTTGGTCAGATTTCAAGGTATTCCTTTACAGAATTTGAGATGGATGCTAATAAGTAAGAAGAAAATACATAAAAAAATACCCCATACAGGACATTTCATACGAACTATACCTGGAACAATACACTTCATTCGGTAAATTTTAAACAACTGGGATGACTGTTTCTAGCCGTTAAGACCTAACCAATGGCTACTACAAGTTTTGAGATCCGTTATCAACAATACCGTTGCGACATTTTAGGGAGATGTTGTAAACACTGCTTAGCATGCAAACTCATGTTGTGTGAATGTAAAATGGATCTTAGAACATGTTCTAGTAATTTCCCTTTCTGTTCCTCTGACGGGAGCTGTGTGCGAAATCGTCAATTAAGTATCCTGCGACGTAAACAGCTTTATTGTGCAGCTCAGCTCCAGCTTTGAGGGACCGATCTTTTTAATCCTGTACATAAGTAAGATAAAACATCAAGGCACTCGAATGAAGGCTCTTAATTTTATATTGCTCATCTTCCTGGATATAACAGACACTGCAAAAGGTGATGCTTCATTTACTTTGAACTTTCACTCAATGGTATTCATATGCGGTTTAGAAAATGAAACATTCTCCAAACTGAACCGATGAAAATTCGACCTGTGTTCTTGACGCTTATAATTTCGGAGGATCTTCATAGTTTCCAACCTAGGTTTTTAAAAGGAGTGCAAACGTTTCTTTATTTTGTTTGCTACTAAAATATAACAACTTGTTTCATATTTTATGATATAATCGAAACAGTTCAAGGAGAATTTGTGTGGCATGGTAATTTATTATCTTGTAGGATTTACCACATTGTACGTTTCGATATGTAAATGTCCATTAGGATGCACCTTCCTCCCAGCAACACATTTTCTTTAACCTTAAATTTCTTCTTTATTTTAGCATAATATCACACATAATGTAAACCAAAATAGTAATAATTTGTTCTACTATGTTGATATTTAATCAAATTTGTCTCAGACAATAAACACCAATTCAAGCAGGCTACATACTCCAGGTCACTTTTTTGACAATATAAATTCAGCACTGTTTATTTGCACTTAATTTAACATAAACAATGCATAATGGTATTGAATTCCATAATTTAGGTTTTCATGTTTTGTGTTATTATGGTGAAATAACAAAGTTATTGGAGTTTAAAGTAATAACAGGGGCTAGGAGTATTTTGCATCGTAATGTCTGTAGGTTGTACTGCTAAATTGAAAATACTACATTCAATAGCAATACACGATCTGATTTAACTGGTGCTTTGCAGTAGATTTATTGTTCTGAAAATGAAATCATAATATTTTGTTACGTTAGTCTCACTGACAGCAGAATAAAATGACATGTTCATGTCATACATATCCTTTTATCAAATTTGCACAATGCACAAGTCTGACTTTAACAGTACCATCCGAAATTACTGCAGCCCCAGACCTAACTCAATGTGATTCTATTTCTTATGTTAATCACTCAGGAAAGCGTCACAGCTATGATTTACACTATGTATTTGGTCGGTCGGAAAATTTAATTTTCTGTTTCATAACTTTAGCCACCATGTCGCCGGAACAGTTACTGATGGAGCACATATTGACCAACCACAGTATCTACGGATGTCCGGTGTCGGACCCTCCTCAGGCAGTGAACGTCTCGTTACAACTGTACTTAACGCAGCTCATTAGAATGGTTAGTTTCTCTTGACGGATAATTTAGTCAGTAAATATCTGCTCTCGGAATCGCCTTCATTTCTGTATCGGAGGACGAAAATTACTAAAAATTTCCAAAAACTGTCTCGTTTTGAAACAGATTTAGTACATGAAATACATTTTTTTAGTCTTCAAGTGTCTATATTAATCAGGAAATTTAGTCCACATTCCAAAAACTTTCCGATTTCCTCTCATATCAATGTATGGTTTTGGTAGAAAGACTGAATTCTGGCTTTGTACTAAAGAAATTACATTTACATCTGATTTTATTGCAATTGAAACAGAATGAACTACATGTCTTGCATTAATTTATATGTCTAAAAATATGTTTCGAAAATTTGGCAGATTAGGTAAACTAAATCAATTAAGAAACCCGCGAACGCGTCAATTCTATCGTGAATATTGTTCAAACAGGATCTCAAATTGATATGATTTTCCTGATGTGGATTTACACTCTGTGGAATTAGGGTGATGATCTCAGGCGGGCTACAGCTGTCAATTGTGTGAATGGAAATGACTTCCTCCTTCTTTCCTTAGACACGGAAATTAGCAGGTTGATGCCATGTAATTCTTTGTAAGTTAGTGCCTAGAACCAAAATAGATCCAATTACATGCCTGTGTGGTGTTACCTGAGCCCCACCGTGTAATTGGTGAGACGCTTTGTTTTAGTTTAGATTTGTCTGTTCGTGACCCGTTCAGGAAAATTATATTAATTTGGGAACCTTAAGAGCATTTAGACACAACTCATGACTAGTTTATGTTTTTGTTGTTGCACTCACTACTCAACAATTCTTTTTGGGAAACTTAAGCATTCTGTTAGAAATGACCTGTACATCCTATCCATTAGTCTAATTAGTTCAATTAGTAAGTTAACTAAAGTTAATTTCTGAAGCATCGTTTGTTATTTATGTTTCAGAATGAAATGGAACAGATTGTCACATTGTATGGGTGGTAACCGCAGTGAGTAATAATTCATCTCAACATTGCTTTGTGTGTTTGTATTGTGAGTTGACGGGGTGAGAAATGTGTCTTTTTCATTTTCTTGGACCAGCATTAGGCCTCCAGCCTGTACCCTGCCTTGAACGGAATGAATAACGATGTCCGTAGGGAAGTGCACCGTTGGTACTTGGGTTGTGTGCAAAATGTGGTGTTAAGAATGGGTGAGCCTAGCGTTAGCCGCGTAAAAGTATACATATATGTACATATGTATTAGGATGTAATGTCACCTTGCAGTATACGCAAGGGACGACGGTGAAAAGTTTGCAAGGCGAGCTGTGACAGCATTTCTGGTTAAACTTTTTGCACCCTCAATTATCAGAAATTTTGATTCTTCCTCTTTGTTACCAATGATGGATTAATTTACGTCCCATTAGGATCCGGACAGTTTACTCAAACTGTAAACTAAGGAAGGGTTAACAAATTTTTCTCATTATTCAAACTAATCTAAAAGAAAAGGGAGAGAATTGCATGTAAAGTGTGCGAGCAGACTATCGACATTCTTTATGGAATAAACCAAAAGTACAAGACATTTTTCCTTCAGACATGGTTTGACGAAACGATAAAGTGGGATCCTACTGAATGGTGGAATATAACACATGTAAATGTCCCGCCAACAGTGACATGGCTTCCGGACTTTACCGTTGCAAACAGGTAATTTATACATTTTGCACGAAGTGAAATAACACAATAGTTATTACAGATTTAAGGATTAATTGCCATTCAAATTTGTCCTTAATGTTCCTGCATTCCCAAAGTGAAGTTTCTTGGCCAATCAATGAATTACATTATTAATATAAAATTTGCAAATAACCTTAAATTAGACAAGTAAAGTCAAGAAACCTTTCTCCTTCCAACTCTGTGCCTAAGCGACTTGTATTACAGCTGCATTCCGGATTTCACTGTAGTTTTACTCGGATGTCAGACATTTAATTAATACAAACGACACCAGGGGGATCTTTTGTGTAGTTTTATCGCAGAACTGTTATTCAAATGTAAACAATACCAAAATCGAGAGAAGGCTATTTTTAGGCTTCAGGAGGAGACAGCACAGAGCGCTACATCCAAAATATTAATACGTACATTAAATGATAATTATTTTTTGTTATAATTGCCATTTTAGTGCGAGCAAATCACAATGATGAGAACTACAAGTATGTTCATGCGCGTCGCATTTGATGGGAGAGTAGCTTGGGCTCCTGGAGAATTATACACTGTGTTCTGGCAACTTGATACAACCTTTTTCCATTTGATGTTCAAACCTGTCAAATCATTTTCTGAAAATTGGTTCTTCACAAGTAAAAGTGTTAAATATTATCTGATAGATTGTCCAGACAAATTGCGCTTTTTAAGAAAAGCACAGCACACTCCCTCACTTCATTGGATGTTTCAAAGTGTTACGTCCTAACGTCCTCTTTATCTTGTTGCCATGCAGACTGGACATTTTTCGTGGATTAAAACATCATGATGCACACTAAGCAGTGATTCTCACTTGTTATTGAACAGATAATCAAATGCGTACATATTCATTGATTTGAAAGCCCTGATTATAAAATATCAACCGTTGGAGGATGATGATAAGCTTTGACCCTCGCTGGCCTTAATCGATATTATCTCCTCATCTCACTCGGAATTTATGATCACCACCTCCAAATCAATGAATAGCTGTTATATTCTTGTGGGATATAAGAAAGAAGGTTATCGTCATTAATGCTGCTTGAAGAATTACCTTGAAACAATTGAATTTCATACTGTGTCTTTTGCGCATTCTTTTGTTCTAAAATGTTCCCAAAGTGATAGAAATTCCATGAGCGAATGCAAAATTCTGTACTATACTATTATACTTTATTAATGTTCATGATATTAGTAACTAAATAGAAATGTCTTGATAATGTGTAAAGTTTCAGTTTGTAAGTTTGACACTCAAAATCATTTAAGTGACACCTGAAAATGTAAATTTTTGTAAATTGAGTCACCTTAGATCCGTCATTTATCTTTGACGTCACTATGTTATGCCATTACTTATCGTTACTTATACTTTGTTTTTCAGAGTAATGTGATTGGTACTTGGATCGATAAGTAACAGTCAGCAAAGCCAAAGCAGTTAAACATCTATATAATGTTTTATAACGTTTGATTAATGTTTATTCCCAGTAATATTTGGAGGTTCCAGCACCAGTCACATTCACACTGAGTAACTAGTAAATAGGGCAAATTATTCAAAATCTAGTTATCTATTTTGGAACAAAATTACTTCATCCTGGGGCAGAGGTATGGCACACAGGAGAGTACCAGAATGTACCAGAACATACCAGAACATACACAGGTGCATAGTACTTAATCCCATTAAATGCCAGAATGATGTCAAAATCAGTATCTTCTGCATCTCTTTGAATACTGTGGGTCTCAACTACCTGTAATATGCAGTAGGTTATTATAGGGGATTTAGAAATATGTCGTAAAATTAAACAGTTATTGGGGTGGATTTATAAATATTCCACAAAATACATAGTTTTACAGGGGATGGACAGAATCCACCGTAAAAATGTTCATAGAAAGACATCTGATTTATTACAGGTGATCAAAGCATCTTCCATAAAAAATATTTTGTATTAAGTAGGAGGTTTTAATCCCCTGTAAAAAAACAGATAAGTGTTTGAAATATTGAGGAGTATCCAATCTGACATAAATTTGTAATTGCTGTGTATCTTTAGATCAGCCATAAAAACCGTACAAAAAGACTATGTTTTTACCTTGTATGCTTTCTCCTGCCTCCTCCTTACACCACCAGTTTTCTGAACATTTGTCTGTTCAGCTTCAAGAACAAGGATGGGTATGCCCAGCAAGAATCTGAGTGCTGGTATGATGAACTCAGCCACTGGGAACTTCTTGTCATTTAACAGCCCCTTCACAACTTCATAATATGTTCTCCCACTATTAACAACCTGGTTGCTCAGGAATTTCTGAAAGTACATTTTATTTTATGGAACAATTTGTATAGTTGATATCATTTGGTGAAATAGAAATGTTCATCACATGCTACAGTTACAGTTTGTATATTTGTATTTTGTAAATAAACATTTTGTATTGAAACTTACAGACAAAGTTGATGCATTCTTAATAAGGTCTTTAGCCACTTGCCTTCTCAGATGTTTTGCTTCATAGTTGGGAGGAACATCACTGAGCTGATGCAGTACAGAAGAGAAAATACAATTGGTATTCTGGCCTTCAGGAACCTGCCAAATAAAGTTTACAGTTAGTCTGTTATTGAGGAGTATCTAGACATCACCCTGAAAAGATCCATACCTAATTGAGGTGGAATTAAGAATCAAGTCCAATAATAAAGGGAGGTATATCATGATAACATTTTTTTAGGAGTATCTAGAAATACACCTGAAAATATTTGTCCATAATTGACAGGGGATTTTAAGAATACACTGCAATAATATCATACCGTACATTATTACAATGATTATTGAGGTGTATCTAAGAATCACCAACAATATGAAATGCGTAATTGAGGGGGATTTAGACATAATTGACATTATTTTATGGAAGATGTTTAAATCTACATGAAAAATAAATCAATGTACTTTTACATGTATACCTAAATCACCTGCAATAAATGTTAATATTTATACATGTACTCACCCAATCAATCCTTTTCCTGAAGACTGTCTGACAGTAATCTTGCAGGCAGGAAGCTTTCTCATTGTCTGCACTTTCAAGTAACAGGAGTATACCATCTCTATTGGGTTCACAGTCTTTCTTAGTTGATGTCTTACAAGGAGTCTTGGGTTTTGGTGTGTTGTCAATATGAATGTTGTACTTATCCTCACTTAACTGGGAAAATAGCTGTTGTAGCTCATCATCATAGACAATGGAATAATTTGAAAACTTGACAGGCTCTTTTCCATAGCTGCTTAAGTTCCTTTTGATTCTGCTGGATGTCTTCAGCAGTTGGTTCATCCATTGTAACTACAAGCAACCAAATACAATTTTAAAATGTTTATTGAGGTGGATCTATGTATAATACTGAAAATATGGATGCTTTATTGACAGGGATTTACATATACTCTATAATAATTAAATCAACAAAGATAACGAAAATTGGGGGGGATGTAAGTATCGACCGTAAAATCTACATGCGTAATTGAGGTGGATCTAGATATAATCCACAATTAGTAAATGAAAATTTGAGTAATATTTATTTTAAGGTGTATTTAGACATCATCTGTAATGAATGGCTATTGAGGAGTATTTAACAATCATCACAAAAAAAATTGGTCAGTAATTGGGGTGGATTTAGACATGATTCGTAACAAATGGTTATTGAGGTGGATGTAATGATCAACTGCAATTTCTACAAGGTATTTAAATGCAAATATGTGTGTAATTAGGGTGGATCTAGACATCTTCCATAATATTTATATTGTAGTGAAATTTTTATGGGGGATTGGTCAAATCCCCAGTAAAAATAGCTGAAATGCATACATACAATTGTGGAAGATGCTTAGATACATGGTACATATGCATGAAAATAAGGGTTTACATGAAGAAAGTAATTTGAAAAAAACCCAACAATATGGGACAATTTAAAGGAATTAAAAGTCAATTAAGTCTATAAACTGAACTAATTCCAAAGGACATACCAAAAAGCAGCATGCAAAAATGGCAAAACTTTTGAACTACATTTGGTAACAAAAATCAACCAGTTCAACCTAAAATCTATACTGCACAAGATTCTCTGCATATTACTGCATATTTAGGCAAAATAACAGATACTTACTATTTTTGCAGATATTCCACTTTCAAAATGGGCAGGAAAAAAGTAAAACTTTTCCTTGAAATTTCAAGATGGCTGCCAAAACAAACCAGTTTAGACTGGTTCTCTTGACTGGTTGGGGAGTACCAGTCTATGAATATTGAGTGGGATTTAAACATCTTCCGTAAAAATCACTGGGAAACACAAACTCAAACAGAGCATTTGGGGATCCCTGACTGAACATGTTCAAAGTCATTCAGCAGACTAAACCACCCCCCCCCCCCACCCCCCAGCTGGCATGCAAGGCATCATGGCACCTCATTAACATAATTTATGTCTGGGAGACTGACCCCCCCCGCCAGTAACGTGACAGAATCGTGTCTTGTAATTGTTAGTAGTATGATGATAGTGTAATAATATATATAAAATCTTTAATTTAAGAGTATTGTTGAAGTTTATATGCAAGCGTGAAATGAATTACCTTGTTGAAGTCCACAGATTTAACCAGACTATCCACTCCTAAAATGAGATTGTCTTTTTGTCATTACATTGAAAATAAGAAGAAAAGAAAATATATGATTTTTTTTGCATTGTTAAATGCTTTGTTTCTTACTGCCTAGGCTAGTTCTATCACATTTGAATCTGTGATGCACAATTTAGCTAGAACGAGTTAGAACGTGTGTGCTTATTACTCTAACGTGCTTTAGATTAGGCCTATTACTTTCCTGCCCATGTAGATTGCATCCATTTTAAATTAGGTAGATTCTGTACAAGTTTGAACTTTGCTATCAAGGCGGGATCAGTCAGTAGAGCATGGGCTGTCTGAATCTCATCCCTGTCTAACTGTGATTTAAAGCTGCTTCCTTCAAAATAAAAATTGTAGATCGAAATTTACCTCAAAAGTAGACCACGACATTCTATTGGAATTAAGATTCAAACAGATCTTCAAAATCCAGTCAAGTTACAGCTGAAACTGACCTAGATTAGTTTAGACTAGTCTTTGTACTTTTAAACAAATTTGTGTTTTCAATTTCAACTTGCTATTCGTAGAAAGAGACTCTTATGCGCAAATTAATTTGTGGAATAAAATTCTTCATGCATAATTTGTTTTAATTGGGTTTTATCTCGGAGCTCGAGAGTTGTTTTTACCGATGTTAGTGTTCAGTGTTTGAGTTAGTGTTTCCGGCATCTTCCCTGAATCGGGCCCGAATGAGAGATTACTATTTTAGTTAACTGGGGTAGATTCACATGCTGGATAGGGACGATTCGGGCTAGATTCGGGGAAGATTCATGCAAAAGAGTTCTTAAAAACTATTCTAGTGGCAACCAGTTTGAAGACATTTATAAATTCAACTGGAAATGCTCATCATTTTATACTTTACATACATTGAATTTACTTTTGGGGAAGATTCTTTTCTTCAGCACAAGATTCCATTGTCTTAATTAGTATTGACTTCTACTGGGAGAAGATTCAATAA
>JBCAUI010040116.1:0-21008 GCA_038406195.1 Haplosyllis anthogorgicola | reverse complement strand
CTGCCAAATGTGAAGTTTGTATCATCAATTGCATGTCCAGGAGAAAGGTTCAAAGAAAAATACAAATATGGCTGCCAGTTTGAGAATAATGGTCACAGCAACATAATTTTTGCTGGGTACTGAGATAGGAAATAGGTGCACATGTGTGTAAAATATGAAGTCTGTATGATCAATAGTGTGCTCAGGGCAGCTGTGCACAGACAATGACGACAACAACAATGACAACAACGACGGACGATGGACAATTCATGATTCTGTAGGCTCTTTGGCAATTATGCCAAATGAGCCAAAAACCCGATACTGATTTGGTGCTCGAGAATTACTTGCACAACCTTGTTTTTGTTGTTTATTGATGCTAATTGATGGATAGTGCACATAAGGCATGAGATAAATAGCGGGAAAGATTAAATCGTAGTAACTTGAAGTCGCAGTGGCGGTTTATAGCTCTCAATTTCCGAGGCCCCAGCATTTCAGACGCAAAGAATAGGATAAAAATATGAAAAATGATTAGCCTTGCTTCACTCGACACAACTTTCATCCTGTTTACTTTTGCCTTACTTTACTCAGTATAATTTTGACTACATGTTTCAAACAATAAGTTGCATTTTAGAAATTATCCAAATTATCCACACATGGTTGTAATTGAGGCACACCTTAAAAATTAATCCCCATATGCGTGCACCCCAATTTAGCAATATACGATGTTGATTAATGGAAGTCCCCCAAGGCATCCTTGACCCTAAGTATTCCAGAATTCACAACTTTTATTGTACACTGTGCTTACACGACCCTGCTTAGCTCCTTGGCAATCGTGCAGTTACCCCCCCCCCCCCCGCCTCCCCGATCAAATTCTTCATCTGTAGCTGAGCTATTGCATGTAGTTCATGATAAATGTTCATATGTAATGCATTGAAATATATTTGGTAGGTGTATGCACATGTTGGTTCGTCTCTAGGTGGCTCATTGTCCATAACATCAGCAGTCGTGCAACCAGAGAGAATTGGAAGGTAAACTCTTGAAGGCTACACGTCTAAGTTTAAATGTGAAAAGAGGTCGCAGTTATATAATGCAATCACCATTCTTTGTCAATATATCTATGTATACATTTGTTTACTTGCAGAGTCATATCCATATCTAGTTGTGTACGCTCCTATCCTTACTCCATTGCACTCAGGTATTTGCAAAGGAAAGCAATAATGCTTGATCCAAACTGGCAAAAGGGCTACTATTATAACACTGGAAAATTTCCACGAACTGGCATGAAGCTGGCAAGGTCAGTTTGAGTGATTTAGCCTTTTGCGTACTTTTGAAATATTACACGAAAACTGAAATGGTGGTGGATACCGCTTTTTGGACTGAAATTCTGAAACTCAGTTTGGACTGAATGAAATTTTCCCTTGATGTTGAATTATAACTTAGATTTTTTCATAAATTCAATTACAATACATTACACAGCAGCAGATCCACCCTAGATTTGAAACCGTTGGGCAGAGTTACCCAAAGTCCAAAACACAGGGTACCAGCGTCCCCAAAAATATACTTCAGTCTGCAGAATCTTTTAAAAACTGTCAATATATTAGATTGAAGTTTTACAAACTTGCATGGAAATACTTGTACTTGAGATTTATATGTAGTGGTTTTCAGATGTATCTCTCCAAGCAGTAATAAGTACATGTTTCGTAAAATTGATTGGATTTCGTTTATTATGGTTGCAACCGTAAAGGAAACTTCTTCATTTGTGGTCTGTCGAACACCGTGCCACGAATGAATCTGCTGTACATGATTACAGAACACTGGTTTTGGAATAAATTCAGAATGATAGTTGGGTCAGTTACCCGTCGTACATGTACTTGTTTTCTGAACGACCAACTCTGTTTGGCCTTTTTTCACCACAAACACTTTTAGTCGCACCGCACGGTTACTGTATTTGCTATTTACGTGAAGCTTTTTGATTTTTATTCCAGAGAGATAGCAACATTAACATACAGAGGTGGAGACGAGTGGAAAGAAAGGTTCGGGAGACACCGGATTGACGAAACTGTACATCCTAGTCTGTGTCCATACTTTATGATTGAGAACTACCTCGATTATCAGGGAGAAAGTGCCATTGGGAAACTAGATCCTAATACCCTACTTTATATATCAAAGGTAAATTAGCTATTAATTGTGTGTGATATGGTGCTTATGTATGTTATTTCTAGAAACCCAATACCCTTTGCAGGTTTGTTTTTCAATAAAATAAAATTAGTAGGACCTCCTTTGAGCGACACTCTATCTTTACGGCACTTTTTGGGTGACATATTCTGGTATTAAATACCGTATTGTTCCTGAATAAAGCACCATATCTAAATAAAGCGTCCCCACGTTTTTGCTGACAAAAAAATTGAAGATAAGTTTATCGTTCAACATTTCTGCATGAAATTTTATCATGCATTAGATGTTTTTTTTTTCAGTCTGAATTATATTTTCCACAAACTTAAATGTTTTTCTTTTAAGTTATTGTTTATCTTCCTGGACTTTGGAAAGTCTAATTAACAACATAGTGCAATAAATGTGTTACCTAAAAAATAGTATAAGTTGCCCTGGTTTGGTAATCAAAGCACCAAACTTTACATTTGTCATCGATGAACTGTGTTTGCTAAAATTGTGTTACAATATTTCCAAATAAAGTACCCTCGTAAAAATTGATCTAAGCACTCGGCGCTTTATTCAGGAACAATACGGTATATGTAATCATATCTCCTTTGGGCAACACCCTCCTTTTTGCAAAGTTGGGTGTTGCTCTGTAATTGTTTTTGTGATTTCGTGCCACTTGGTCTATGCCACACGTAAGAGCTCTTGCGACACACAGTGGAACTATTTGATATGTTTAAAACTCAAAATTATACAGTACAGTAGGACCTCTTTTGAGCGACACCCAAATTTGTGCTTCCCAAAAGTGTCGTAAAAGGGAGGGTGTCGCCGAAAGGAGTTATGATTACACATAATTTATCCTAGAATATGTCAACCAAAAAGTGTCGTGTAAGAGAGTGTCGCCCAAAAACGTGTCGCTCAAAGGAAGTCCTACTGTCACGTCCGGACACGTGTAAGAGATAGTGTCGCTCAAATGAGATAGATTGCACACATTTTATACCAGTACATTTTACCCAAAAAGTCTCGTGTAGGAGAAGGTGTCGATCTGAAGAGGTGTCGTAAAAGGGAGGTCCTACTGTACGTTTTTGAAATTTAGTGTTTTATACAGATACAGATGTTTCTACCAGAAGGAGTTCCCCCAATAAGTATTTTCATGGCAGGAGTGAAATGTAAATAATCACTCATTAAATATGTTTACAAATGTTGTGCCGAGTTTAATCCTTTAATCCTCTGCCAGTACGAGTAAGTGCGCTGTGCGTTGCCATATATAACTATCCCCTCTCAAAGCACGACAGTTGCAATGCACATGCCACCCTCATTACCATAATCTGACACACACAGCACGGGCAAGTGATAACATTCAATCAGTGTTTGAATAAATTTGAAAGGACTACAGAATACTTAATCTACTAAAGTATGTAACATGATGTAGTGTGATGCTATGTGGTATACTCCCTATTGTCATTTTCCCGTTTGAATAGTATTTTACAACACAACACAGAAAGGTGGAAAGATTCTAAATAATAAGTGGCTGTTGCGCATTTGCTTGGGTGATGAGGCTGAAGAATTGCTTGCTGTCACTGCGCTTCCCTATGCTTCGAGGATTGGAAACAGGATGCAGAGTGCTGTAGGACGTTAATGATTCATTGCCCTTTTTTTGTAGGCTATGGATATGTTCGACTTAGGAGAAACATTTGGTGGAATGGATACTGCTCTAAAGAGAGTGATATGCCCTGTAATGGTGATGGGTGTTCAAACTGACATATTGTTTCCAATTGAACAACAGAGAGAAATGACGCAAATGCTAAAAGATGCTGGTAAGTTGTTTAAACCGATTATTGATGCTAACAGTAGATCCATATTATTTGTGTGGAAGCAAGCATCACGGTAGGGGCACTAACTTAGTGTAGCCGAATTAAGGTCACCATGTCCAAATCAGGCGGGGGTACGATGTACCAGATGCATAAAAGCAATGAAAAGATATGGCCATCTCCAGATGTAAACTTGGACCGTTCTGTGAAGGAGTGGGCATTGGGGGTTGTTTGGGAGATTTCTATCAATTGCCTATTGTTGACCCAACTGGGATGCACCTGCCAAGGGCATTTGTCTTGGCAATGTCTTGGAGGGTCCTAGTACAATTTGTACCCGCAAAGACAGAAATTTCGTTCATTTTTAGGGGGGGGGGAGGGAAATATTAAAAGTTATCTGCAACGTCTGTTTTAGTAACCTGTAATATTTTAAAGGTAATATTTTAAAGTAATTAAAACAGAGCCGCACCAAAATTAATATTAAACTGTTACACGACTTGTTCAGTTTTGCAGAGCAAATATTTCTTTTTTAGGCAATGACCAAGTCACCTATTATGAATTAAGTTCTCCGTACGGGCACGACACGTTTCTCCTAGATCTAAATGATGTTGGTGCAGGAATTAAAGGATTTCTTGAGACTGAGATGGCGGAAAAGGGAAGAGCAATACCACAGAAACATATCAGGAAGCGTTAGACGTTGGTCCGTGTTGTTATACGAAGCTACGCTCATTATTTTTTCCCATCTTCTGTCCATCGTCTCTTATGATTATGCATGAAACAATCTGTGACACAGTATCTGGTTGAGGAAGATCTGATGCCCATGTTCTGCCTATAATATAATTCGACACTGAAGCCGCCTAAGTGTGTTGAGAACATAGAGATTGTAGCTACTAATATTGGTTGGTTGTTGATGATAAATATGGACCGAAAAATGTGTCATCTTCGTCATGCACCTTTGGATCATCGGCGTCGTTTGATAATTCAACTACGTAATACAAGTGTAACAAAACAAGAAAAGTTTAACGGTCATTTGGCATTTTATTACAATGGTGAGATTCAGAAGAGAAAGATGATGGTGAAATCTCTTTTGATACAGTAATTAATTTTCTCTAAAGCAACAGCAAGTGCCTTTCGCTTCATGTAGTACATCGGAGATCGACAAGTACTCTTTGTTAAAGGGGTATTGTAAAGTCGGGTTTCCCTGTTACACCGTATTTGTTTGATTTTTACTGCATGCACGATCTACAATTTTGTTTTAGTTTATTTATCGAATAACATTTACCAGTTGTCAAGGACTGCTTTGGGTTCAAGAATCATGATTGTCCGTTCTTGTTTTCTGCACCCTCCACCCCGAGTTCATTTTTGATGACAAAGTTGGTATTAAGCACAATGATGGTCCATCTTTGTAACATATAAAATTTAAATTCTCCTGTCTCTAGATATATTTCAAGTTAACTTTTTTTTCTTATTCTTTAAATTCTCCATAATTGATGAATCACATAGTTACCAGTATTCTCAATTGTAATCCGGAAATGCCAAATAAGCTCAGGTTCAGATGGACCTATTTTCATACATCCTATTCAAATGCATTTACCATCATGTAGCTACCCCGAACTAAACATTTTCATAAAAATCGAAATAATGAGTAAACATAGGCATGTGCTATAAATCATACAAATGCGGTATGCCATCACTTTACTCCAATACTGGTTGCCCGTTTGAGTAAATTAACGGTATCTGAGTACACTAATTGAAAACATTTGTTACAACAGTTGAATTCTGAAATGTTATAGTTTGTAAATACACATACATTGGGGTTTTTTTCGTCACGTACATGTACAAATAGAAAAAATATAACTACGTACAAACTACGAGGCTTATAAATACTAGTAAATATAAATTTAGTAAATTGTTTTCTTTCCTTCTTTGCCATTAAATGTTTTGCAAAATAGGAATGTTTTCAACACACGTGGTACACTACCTATATTTTTAGATTTCCAAAATGAATACATCTGGAACGAGTACGACGGAAGTTGGGTTGATTAAAATGTAAGAACCGTACATGTCAGTATACATGTATATGTGGGCGTAAGACTTACATTTTGAGAAACGGTAAATGTTAATTTTAAGGACATACGACTAATACATTTGGATTGTAGTAAAATATAAAATCTTCCAATTGGTTCACAAATTATAAGGTTGGCGAGACTGGCAGATGAAGATCAGATTGTAAAAGCGGTCACGAAATGTAGCACATACACTAAATATCTGGTCATTGCAGTATAACCCGATTTCTTCAAATCATGGCGTCGTCCTTTTTTGAAACGAAACAACTAAATATCTTTGCTGTGATGCAAAATCAATATTTTTTTCAAGTAAGGTGCCATTTCCAGAGAGGGCAAGTCACTTTCTGTTTTATCTGCAGTAAAATGCACAAATTTGATTTGCAGCAATCAAAATTATTATTTTCGCACTTACAAAAGAGCTATTGTCATGTTTCTAATTGAAGACATTCCCTCAAAAATTGGGTCTTGGCACCCAGCGCCATAATTAGGAGGAAATACGGTATAAATTTATGAATTGTTGACTCCAAATATATGCACCACATTCCTTTTCGAATACACCATACGCTTGTTAATTAACTACGGTATTGGGTAAATGTGTTTTTAGAGAATAATCGTTTGCCAATGCCAATAACCACTCATAGCTACCACTAGTGTAAAACACAATAAGTTATGACATCTACTTAAGTTTAACTTTTTCCAAAAAAAGTGAACTACATTTAAGTTTTTAACTACATCAAGAAGCAACTACACAGGCGTTACTCCGAACCCTTAGAATCAATGTTTGGAACATTGAAACCACTCCAGCCTTCGCTACTTGGATCATCAGGAAAAGCCTTTGTGTCTGGGACTTCACCAGGGGAGCTGACTGGCTCGCTGGACTGGGGCACCCCACCACCCTACAATCAAACAGTGATGTGATTCTATTACTTTTACCTGTGGTTAATTGGGCAATCTGCTTAACACAGATCTGCTGTAGATTTTCAGTTTTGAAAATCAAGTTTTCAGATTTAATTTCATATCTATAACGATAACGATACAATCACATCACTATTTTTAATTCCAAACCCGCTTTGAAAAGAAAAAATAATCAAGCCCATACCCGTACTTACATCCCACCTATAAAAATAGAGTTAGTAAAAGTGCATCTAAGCAGATCTGTCATTAAGTGCGACAGCCATGTATGAATGTGATCAGCAGAATTTTAAGTGCAACAAAAAGTAAAAAGTGTTAATCGACATTTGAGTATATGTTCACGATACAACAAAAAGGAATTTAAACAATATCACAATTATTATTACAGGTATTTAAATAAATAATGACACATTTTACATTAATATAATTCCATTTATTTACAGGACATTCACTTTCTGACAATAACGTGTATTATCAATATACACTAATCGTTAATAAAACATATCTTAAATGACAAAAATACATACAATTCGGACACCAACTTTTTCATTGCCTTTACAAAGCAACGTCTCACAAGAACTTTCTCATTAACAAAATAAGAAGCACGCAATGGTACTTTTTACCAACATAACACAGTACGAGTACATCATTGTGAGGTCTTTAAACCTGATGCAGTCATTTACAGTCAGCTATTCCATACTGCAAGCTTTCCTCCAATCTTATATCATTTCCTTTCAATTTTTCAAACACAATTATCCAAAAATGAAACGGAAAATAGAGCTCTCTTTGAGATACAACAATCTTAAAAAAGTATGTTTTACTACGAAACAAATAATTACAAACACGTATCAAATCAAAACAAGTTTAATGGTTATAATGATTTAGAGTTGATTGTCGCACAATAATAATTGCACAATGAACTGGGTTATTATGTAAAGGATTCCCTCGCACACACATATTACATAAACGTCGGCAACAAAGTACATTTACACGTCGCAATAATAATAAATTTCTAAGACCAAGCACCTTGGCAGCAAAATAGTTAAAATGCAGCATTATAAAATGGCCTATTGTTAAAATTATTTCAATAACGAAGCATCGATTTTCATTGAAGGAAGAGCACCTCAAATGACCACATACTTTATGGATTTCACGAGTCAATTCAATTATTCCATTTTTATGGTACTTCTACACAAATATATCTAATATTATGCTCGATGTATTGACAGTTGTTCATCGATTGACCACCACTGTACCTCCATCATGAAGCGTCCTTTTTTCAGTTTTGAGGATAGCGCAGTAGTTGGGCCAAATTCCAAAATTGTGGGTACAAATTTAAACACACAAAACCCTTGCCTGAATAAAATAAGGTTACTCTCTTGTCAGCCAAAGTCGATATTACCATTTGTATTGTCTAATTTTTAATTACAACACTTAAAAAAAATGCAGTTTAGTGTCTACAGTTTGACAGACCAATGATAACTTTACTAAATTTACCCTGTTTATTACAGATATGGATTGTGTGTCAATTCTTACCGCAAGGTTTGAAACTCAATGAAGCAGAAATCTCTTGAAGCATGAATGCTGCAGAAGTTACTTTGGACAAACTTTATGCCTTGCATGTTTTCAAGAATTTTCAAATATGTAAATTACATTTTTGTTTCATAAGACTGGAATGGTTCACCAAAGCAAATCCTACCTCTGCCACTTCACTGTGAGAATGCCTAAATCATATTTGCAAGAAGTCTACGCTTTTTCGCAGATGTCACACATGCAGTTACGACCTACTGTACAATTTGTTTGACGTGTACAATTTGTATCCTTCCGTTTATATATATTTCTAAGCCTCTAAGCAAAAACAAACTTATAAAAGTCAATACATATAGCAGTTTTAAATACAAGTATAATGCTTTTGTAGTTGACCTGTTTTTTATAGCAAGTTGACTCAAAACGTAACGGTTATTTTCGCTTTCTCTTGTCATGGTTTTGAATACATTCCATTGGCACAGTATAAATCCTCAATGTCAAATAGTTTGGCAAGCAAAGTTGCGCAATGTGATATATATTCAATAAACAAATTACTACTACTTTTAAGTTATAAAACATTACAAGAGATTCGTAAAATTACTTTTACAATATTTCATTGGTTCGTTCTATATTTATTTCTGGTTTGTCTCTAAGTTCTCTGTATTGAGATAATATATTTGTGACACATAGACAGCGATATGAACTTGCCAAGAAATATCTCCTAAGACTTTTACAGTTACAACTTAACTGCATCTGGTTCATTATTTTAATATAACCAAAACAGTTTCAAAGATATTGCTCCACACGTTTCACAGAGTATGGCCACCAGAAGTCAAATGCTATCCTTAGTAAGTTAATGCCGCTGGTCACAACAACAAATTAGAATTAGACTATAGTCATATGTATATACTGAGGTACTGGAGAGTGGGATAGGGGAATCTACAGGATTTGATGATGGAGTTATACCTGCGGCTGCATGGGATCATACATTCCCGACGTAGAGGTTGGCATTCCATCTGCACTATACCCTCCTCCCTACAAGTAATTTACATAAATATAGATATGCAACATATATATCTGATATGTAAGGATGCATGTAATTGTACAAGTTCACGCTACATGTAGTCTTGCATAGTTTTCTTTTATTTTTAGTACCATTTCATGATAACGGTTAAAATAATTTTAAAACAAACCATGCATAAATACTACATTTGTTTACGAAGATTTTTTCCTTACTTGAGATGGTACAGAGGAGGGAGCATAATTGTCACGTTCACCGCCATTGAGGTTCATATACATGCCCTGGCCCTGTCCACCCATCCCTCCACCAGAACTAGGCATCATGTTAAATGAAGCACCTACAATGATAAAATAACACTTTAAAAATCTGTACAGCCACCAGCACGCCTGTTTGTTTATCGAAGTCGGAGTATAAATACATGTATGAACGTTTTCAGCTGTTAATGTCATGTAACAATAACTTTTAGGCTTTCTATGTTTTCATTACTGGTTTAAATGAGACCGCAAAGTAGCAGTTCATAACACAAATATTAAAGGTTTACCATCTGCCTCCTGTTTAGGTTGGGGGGTCTGAGGGGTTACAGGAGGGCTGCCGACCTGGCTGCCTCCTTTGGGTGCATACATATTGGCTTCCTCCTGACCCTTTCCTATATTCTTCTTAAAGCGGATCCTCTTATTGCCAAACCAGTTGGAAACCTATTTCCAGCAAGTAGACGGATCGTGTCATTGAAATATATGTATAAAATGAATCACTTTCTATGATCTTACCGCACACCTGGGCTTCACTAGTGACATGCAACTTTCGGTTAGAAGGAGAAAACTGGAGGGATAGATTATTATGCAAAGATTTACCTTTGTTGTTTCACGCTCCATAGCTTCTCTGCAGACATCATTACAATTCTTCCTATTATTTTGTCTCCTTTATGATCCTCACAGGAATAATAAGTAAACTTACCTCAACGATTTGTCCTTCATTTAACGGTTTACTCGTAAAGTCTACAGAAGAATTAAGCATAAAACAGGCCTCTAGTAGTGTAGAAGTCTTTTCTAACCTGGACTGTCTGCACTCTCCTGCTTAGTTATTGGCGGTGGATGTGTAGGGGTAGCTTGACCCCCAGATTCACTGCCAGCTGCCTGAGCAGACATTACAGCCTGCGACACTTTGGCGGCATAAAGGTTTGCTTCCTCCTGCCCTTTGCCAATATTCTTCTTGAAGCGAATTCGTTTGTTGCCAAACCAATTTGACACCTGGTGAGGCATAATACAACAATAAGATCGCATGAATGCCTTTTAGTGGTTTAAGACACATGCTTACTTATCAAATCTATTTGAAAAGACTAGCACTAGGGAAGAAAGGCAACATAAATCACCATTAAAATGCATATCTGCACAATACATAACATAAGAGGGAACGAGGGTTATATACATAAAACTGCAATGCTAATTTAATACACAAGTGTCAAAATATGAAATTGAAATGAAAAGTCATTGTCAGTAGCAAGATATGCAACCTTTCTTCTGTCTGCTAGTGCAACGAGACAAATCACTTACCTACATGTACAGCAGTCCTCACTTCCTACGATCCCTCTTATGACCAAAGCCATTAGAATGACCAGAACCTTTACGTACGGCGATCAGAATGGCCTTGGTAATTGAGGTAACCACAACAAATCCGAACATAGTCCGAGCAACAATATGGGCTGGTTAGCAGTCCTGCTGACTACCCTGTTCATCCCTAACAACAACCTACCTATGTCACTATCACCGTCACTGTCTGCGGCTGCGGCTGTTTTCGCCGCATACAAGTTAGCCTCCTCCTGGGCTTTGCCAATGTTCTTCTTATACCTGATACGCTTGTTACCAAACCAGTTGGAAACCTACAGACATACAAACAGAACATATGTCACTCAATTCACCCGACCACCCTGCTCTGTTTAAAAACAAAAGCCACCAGTCAAATATGTGCATTGTGCACTCCACAGCAAAAAGTACACCAATAACTTTTTGACCAAATAACAAAAAAAGAAGAGTGAATAAATAAATAAATAAATAACAAGATTTTGCTTCTTTTGAAACAAGATACAATTGTAGCAGCTGAAACGTCCAGAAAACACCCAAACCAGTTAACATAAATAGAAGAAAAATTTTGAATTTTGAAACACAAGAACAAACAACTTTAGTCCACTTCACGTTACCCCTTGTCACGTTGATAAGCAGTTCTGTGGTGGGAATGTATCCTATCATTGTTGACTGGGCTAAATTTGGATGATCTTGTGACATACATTCTGGTTGGGTCAAGTGTACCAGGTATAGATTTCCACTACACTGAATGTACAGAGAACGTGCAGACAGAAGGATTAAAGAAGGTGCATATACAAACAACATATATGGATGTAAAAAGAAAACAAAATCACCAGCGAAAAGCCTTTACGTCAATGAATCAGTGTCAAACGTAACCTTTATGCTACATTATATCTATTTACATGCAAAGATGACAAGATATTCAGAAAGTTATATTAAAAGGACATGATATTAGAATTTAATTGCTGAGACAAAAGATAAATATTTAATGATTTTGAAAACTGTCTCTAACTTTATCTATTACATGAAAATATATATATTACATGCGTGTACATTGTTTACAGATATTTTATACGAATGAAGCCTTTTATTCTGTGCGTAGATAACGTTTGCTAACGTCCATTTGTACATCTTCAACATGCAATAAAAACAAAACATACCTGGCTGACTGTTATTTGACATTTTCTAGCCAATTCCTCTTTTGCTTCTTCACTAGGGTAGGGATTGCTCAGGTGTGAGTAGAAGTATTCGTTCAGGATCTCTGTTGCTTGCTTACTGAAGTTGCGCCTTTTCCTCCTGCAAAGATAAATGGAAACTTTTACACATGTGCAAAACCGAACATCCGCAACGACTGTACTGTAGTGTTACCAAAGTAAATGTACATTTCAAATGTGCCACTGTATGAGAGACCAGGCATCTTTCACATGTTTGGGATGAGAAACGTGATTTTTGTATGCGTTATTGATTGCACATCAAGGTGGCACTTTTGTCATGTTGAAACAAACATGTTTCTTGAATTGAATGAAATTGTAATCGCGGCGAACCTGGCATCTAGGAATCTAGATCTGAGGATCATAACAGCTTCACAAGTACTTTGCTTCAGCTGCATTTCGATGGCCGTGAACTTCTTTCTGATTATGCTAACCATTCGTTCAATCTCTTTTGGTGCGATGGGCCGTGTTCGACTCTGCTCACGCAATAGATTTACTACATGTGTCGTAAATTCGTTGCACGCCTGAAAATAAAATGGGGATATATTCTTATTTTTTTTAACTCATAAATACATACACAAGTTTCATAACTGCTCCCTTGTTAACGTCGGCCACTGCAATTTATTTTCCTATGTTTATGAACGATCTCCAATGATTGGGAAAACTCAGAACTTGACACTTAATTCAATAAATCGAAAAATCAAACGCAATTCTCATAATGTCTGACAGTTAAGTATAAACGACACTCACTGAGATCGGTACTTATTGGAAAATTAAAATAAGAGAACAATTTTAAAGTCAAAGTCTGCATTGTCGAAGATAATGTGTAATGGTGTTTTAAATGTACCGAAGAACTTGATAATTCTTGTGTAATTTTAATTAATCCAAATGTACCAAATTGGATGAAATCATTGTCATGGCGACAGGAAGTTTGCTTAAGGCGATCAATGAGATCTGGGTTACAGCTTGACAAGCTAACTGGTTTAAAACACACGCACACACACACAAAAGGTCCGGGGGTTGGAGAAAGAAAGGAAAATGGGCATAGGCTTAGGGACTTACTGCTGTGTACAGGTTAGGGATAAGAGCTACTGCAGCTTGCCCGCCACTGCTACTACAATTTCCATGATAATGAGCGGAATCAATACGAGGCAAGACACTCACATAATGTGAGCCAAACTGAGCAACCAGCACGAGCTGCTGCCCATCATCACAATGCCTCACAGCAAACACATATTATCCATTGATCCCCAATACTCTTCTCTGCCTTTTTCATTTTCATTTGATTCACAATATTCAAAAGGAGAAAATATCAGCTTTTGTTTGGAACGTTGTTAAAGTTTAATCTCCTTCTGGATGATACGAGATGTCATCTTTTTGTACTTTATTGATCAGCCATTACAGAAAATTAAAGTCTGCTCTTTATTGCTTCTATGCGTGATCAAATAACCAATTCCTCCTTATCATTACATGTCTGTGTATGTGACAAGAGGCCTTAAATAATCCATTTGTTCTCAGTTATTGCAGCCAAATATTATACAACTGTTTTCATTAAAGGACACCACAAACATTAACCTTTTATGCGAAAAATATTTGCAAGTCTTCAGTAGAAAAAACCCCCCAAGCTATGACTAAGTCCCAGTTCTGCTTGATGGACGAAAAAATGTGATGATCTGAAATTTCATGCCTTTAAATTTTACATTTCATGTAACGTATAATCGTTCGTCAATTTCGAAAATGCATATACTAACCTGCTCGTATTTTTCTAATTCGGTGTGGTAGATTTGTCTGATCTGTGCTAGTTTAGCACGATAATCAGAGTGTTCTATAGCGTTCTCGGGCTGTCCTGGTCCTCCCGACACGGCTTGTGAGGCCGTGTTTGCAGCGTTGGATCCTCCACCTTTCTCCGGACCAGCCACACCTTCCGCTATCAACATGTTGTCCAGTCTCATCAGCTGGGGATCTGGAGGTTCCTCCTCCTGTGCACCGCGGATACTCAATACTACAAGTATAAACAAAAGAGTTATCAGTCTTAAATACATAACAATACAAATCAGGATACATTAACGACTGAAGGTCCTCCATCACAGCTACTGGGCTTTGCATACCATTGATAAGGAGCGTTCATAAAATACAGATCAAATAGATAGACTTTTTTTGAAAGAACTGAGGGATAATACATTGGCAAATAAAACACAAACTTGATCACGACGCTACTGACAAATTATTCATACGGAATGTGTTGTAAAATCTAGTCGCCTCTACGGGACATGCGACTAATATCAAACTAAAAACATGTTTCATTTATGCAATGTCAAAATTCACAGTTAAACCTAATTCTTTTTAAAGCCCTCTTCAAATTTGTTAAGGATTTCGGACGCTTTGCCAAGTTTGGTAAATACCTATGGAAATAGTAGAAGCCAAACGTTTAATCAGAGGGAATTGGAGCAGAACCCGATTTTGAGAGAATTTCAAATTGTCTGTAAGTTGTATGGCTGGGGCGCCTCGACTTTTGAGGTCACATTTTCTATACACTGCAACAGTGTATGCCATTGTATCCTTTTTTTTTCGTGGTAAAACCTTTTAAATTAAATTAGCTTCTACCAGGAATAAATTTTAAACAGAGGTAGTCCACGAACATTTCAACAATTTTGCTTCATCGGATGGTTTACTGGTGAGTGAAGGAGACCAGCTGACAGTTATGAGAATTTTTTCCTTTTATTTTCATCTTTCTTTCCTTTATTTCCCCCTCGTGTTACATTAGTACACTGGTGGTCATCAAATCTGAAATGTTACATCAAAGTGATTACAGGAGCAAATGCGAGGTGGACATTAATCATGTCCAGTCCAGTAATGTCCAGCCCTTCAGCACATTCAGCTATGTACTCTGTGGTTCAGCTCTGTTCTCCTGCTAATGGCCAGGCGAGCATCGCTTTCACTCTCATTAAAATCCCATCATTAGTCCTCCCCTCCTCCGAATTCCCACACTACCAGTACAATATCCATTTAAGGAAAATAAAATTTTATTGAATGCAACAAAATTTAAACGTGATGTGTACATCGTGAACTATTTGAAGATTTTTTACATTCCCTTTTATTTTGCATTAATTAAAGAATAAACTGTACTAACAGTGCCAGCCTTAAATGGGTGCTGATACGAAATACCAATTTTGAAAGTAACAAAAGCACCATTTTATTCGTTCAAGCAGATAAATATGTGGTCTCGTCATGAAACTTAGTCAACATTAAAATCACCAGGTAACCGCCTTCGATTCTGTGCTCATACATTAGCTTGACATGATGGCCAACCTGTCTTGCTCGCACAACTCAAAGATTTCTTTCTTGCATTAAAATGGCTGGAAACCTTAATGTCTACCCTACTGTATCACAAAACATGTTAAATTGGGCAATACTTTGTACGTTTACGTGTACATGCTTTTGTATACACAATTTTACGAAATGTTTCCTCAGGGCTACGCAAATATCCTTAATTTCCAGACAATAAATTCTAGATAGCTGCTCACAATTTAATTAAAGGGGAGAAATATGATCATGATTACAAGAAGAAATGATTGGCCTCGAACACAGAAGGCAGCTATAAAGAAGCTCGTTGGTTTCAAGGAGCCTTTCTTTTCTCCGGCCAAATGAAATGAGAAGAAGAAATAGCAATGGGGTTGGTAGTTGCCGCAGGCAATGTGTGCCAATAATGAGGAACGCTGCAATGCTTTGTGTCAAGGCTTTGCAGGGATAATGGCAGGCAGTTAGATTACCACCGAGCTCTCCTTCCATTATGGCAGTGCAGTAATTTGCTTTTGTCGCACTCGAACCCTTACCGGCTTCCACAATGATTATCTCTAAAAAATAGACCCAACTCATCATTGCCTTCTTTCACTTAAGTTCACTGTAATACTTGTGATGATAGGCTGCATATGACAGGTCAAAATAAGCTCACTATTTATATGTCTTATGATCACCTTTACTTGACCGTTAATTGCTCTACCTGAAAGTATGCGAGGAAATTATATATTCTTCAATGCCTTCACAGTAAATTTGAATTAAATGCCGTACACCGAATATTTGAAATTTGCACGTTGGAAAGTTATGCAATCAGATAAGCAGATCTGTACAAACGAAAACCAAATTACTGAGCAACTGCAAAGCGATGGAAGTACAATACGGGCATGCTTTTTCTAATAAGCAATTCAATATTGGTCTGATGATTAAAAACAAATTTAATGACACAACCCGGAAGAATTGATTTAAATTCATACGGTGCCATATTTGAATTTCAAATAACACTGAAATACAGCATTAAAAAATAGACGGCATAATTGCATCGCAATCAAGTAGCTTTGTACTGTATCGTGGTGATGTTCATCAAATCAGTAGCTATCCGACATAGTGGACATATAGGCAGCGTAATGGGACTTTGAATGCAGTACTGAGGCCAGAAATAATGAATGTTAATGCAAGGAGAGCACACAGTTGCGAGCAGCAACACTGTTGTCTGTTTTGCTTCATTATCGGGTAGTCATCTTCCCAACAGACAAATGACACAGGAAGCAAAGAAGGGTAGTGCTTCGTCCCTGCGTTATCTCCTACAATCCTGTTCGGTTTAATGATAGCTTTTTGCCTGCATCCGACCTGCCATCCGATGCTTCCCTGCCGAACTAACATCCAGTAATCGCTCTGATTAGTAAAAGCAATCTGAGGCCCCTCTCTCACACGCAGACAAATGCATCAGTAACCTTGCCTGTCATCCACCGGTGCCGTCATGGAGGCTTTCATCTGACAACAACCTCTGTATTAATGTGAAGTAAGATTTGATTTCTGAGGCAACCCTTTGGTGGACTGTGCAGAGATGCCCATTATCCCCGACTACATCAGTGAACAGGGACCATCCATTTTATCCTGCTTTAGCCCAAATTGGAATTTATGAGGCGGCTACTTTTTGTTCTCTCCAACTGAATCCTTATTAATGGCGTTCTAGGTATCTTTGAATCCCGAGGTTGCGATAATATTGACCGTGGATAATTTGATGGGTCAGTCTGGCCTAACCTTAGAACTCAACGGAAAATAAAACTGCCTTTAGTAACATGCAAAGATCAGAAAATATTGTCTCCGTTGTGCAACAAAATTTCTTTCATGGACTGCCTTTAAACTGTTATCAGAGACATGCAAATGTATCGTGCTACTGTCAGATAATAAAATTAACAACGTTTCAGTCGCCGATAGCGGTAATAGACACACACTTAATATGTACTCAAGCACATTACGGATTATATGTAAATATGTCTTATCTCTTCCTATTATCTTCCCCGCACCCACATTATCCCAAAGCTTCTTTCATAAAAGGTTTACACTTTCGGAGTGCACCAACTTGCTCAACATGGAGTATATGTACATGCAGTACTTCTTAACACTTCAACAATTAACCAAATACTTTTTGACAATTTACAAATTCAGATGTCAAGAAAATAGGTCCTGATGGACCTGGGCTCATTTGACATTATTAGAACCCATTAGAAGAATATTGGACACAATGTCACTTGGACACAAATAACAGCATAAGTAAAATCAATTCTCAAATAATTATTTGTGAAAATAACAAATATGGCTGCTAAACTTGAAATATAGGTCACAGCAACATAATTTTCATATGCAATAAAGAGGGTATATAGGTGCATAAACCTGCCATATATGAAGTCTGTACCATCAACTGTGTGTCCAGGAGTAAGGTTCAAAGAAAAAAACAAATATGGCTGTCAATTTAAGAATATATGTCACAGTGTCATAATTTTTGCTGTGCATAGAGGGGGATATATGTGCATATGTGTACAAAATATGAAGTCTCTAAGATCAATGGTGTGCTCAGGGTAACTGCACAAAGACGACGACAACAACAACGTCAACGACGGATTCATGATTCTATAGGCTCTTTGGCAATTATGCCAAATGAGCCAAAAATCAGACTTGCAGTATGTCATGAATAATTATCAATCGCAAAACGTATATTAATTACCCACATGTGTGGTGGCTGACAGTTCCATAATGACTTTAATGATAGACAAAGCCACATACATAAACATGCATTAGGCTCTAATGTGTTGACCATAAACAGACACGCTAGTTCAATGGTGCTTGCTTAATGTGGCATGTCCCCATTACGTGCGACCAAAAGACCAAGCAATGTGTAATCATGAGTATGCTGGTGCGCCCCATCATACTAACCATTAACCACCTCATTAATTAACACTTCTAATACGAGCATAAACAGCTTCACTGGTGAACAAGTCACACCTCGCTGTAAAGTGTATCGCAACTGAGGCATCATTTGACATCTATTTGTCAAAAATATAAATTCGGAATTTGGAATCACATGTGTAACACACATGATTCCAAATTCCGAATTTATATTTTGTCGACTTTTGACTTTTCGACGTTGACTTTTGTCGACATGCTGCCGACATGCAAAATATTATTCATGTAAAACGTTCCTCCAACCCTTTGCCCGGCACCGAATTTGCAGTGTTACAACACCAATAGATTTCCATATATGGTCCAATTGGGTTTTTGTCTGACATGTCAAAGTTCGTTTCCCTCAGCCCAGCAGGAATCCCTTCACATTCAGTAACCTTTCTAATTCATTTAGTGCAGAAACCGAGAGGGCCCTGCTTTCCAAAAGATACAGTCATACCGGTCTGGAGAACAGCGGCATAATAAAAACACACTGCATTCGATGACTGAATTTAACTTTTTAAAATTTCTTTCCCAATTTACGTAGTTAAATGAAATGTTAAAGCTAAAATAATGATAGTTCCACACTTTGTGTTCACCTTTAACATTTTAAAGCTAGAGCGAGTGGCATTCTGTGGGTTTCCATAGAAACAGTAATTGGTATTAAGGGAGAATTTTGTCAGCTGTACGGATGAAGAGGCCAGAGGTCAGGCCACTGCAGCCTCACACCCAGCCTGATCTGTACAATTACATCTATCCTTCACTAAAGTTTAATAACTTATCCTGCTTCCGTGTACTTCCTAGAAGTCTTTCCAAGGTGGAACAAAGAACGTGCACCAGTAACACAGCATAGTAAAGCAATTGCAATACCCCAATAAATTAAATTTTGATAGGAATGGTAATAATGGTAGCAGAGAAAAAAGCAACATATGTTAATAAAGGCTGTTACAATGTGAGCAAGTTAGACACTTACACATGGAACAAAATAAATAATGATGCAAGTGGGACAATAAAGTCACATTGTACAATATTTCACTTTACGGACAACCATCTGCTCTTAAAATCAATATCATTTTGTATATTCTGCAATAACATTTAAAACTATAAAACCCTTAGATAACTGGAAGATATAACGTGCGGGTAAATTTGCGTGAACAACAAAGTAGATTGGGTTAAACTGACATATTCCGTGGGTAGGGTGTCCATCAAACTGTAACCCTTTAACATTTAACCCGATAAGTCCCCGAAAATCAAATATTATACTAAGCTCACATCCCCGCGTTAATCTTTTATGAAAACAACTTTGGAATACAGCAAGAAACTTCGCCAAAATGTTGACTTCATGCCTTCCCCTCTAACAAGAGCAAACGACGAGTTTATCGCGGACAACAACGACCCGTCACCCAAAGCTCATTTCCAATTGTGTGTTTAATTTTATTATACTCCGTGATGATAACGCTGACTTTACATTCCCTTGCCTTCTTAAATACACATCCATTATATGTCTGAACGGTCGAATCGTCTGCAAGCGTACATCGTCTTGGACTGTTCAGTCTGTTGGTGCAGTCTGGGTATCGACGAGCTTGCCTTTCTAAATTTTCTAAAGTTTAAAAAATGGTTACCCTGGCCCGAGTTTTCACTGGCGCTTACAAATTCCTGATAGCTGTTGTATTTGCTTCTGCTAAAATGGGCTAAACAAAAACATGTCGATGCATGATACAGTTTCTTCCGTAAGGCTACCTGGCACTTTATCAGGTTATGATTACATAAGTTGAACAAATTAACCAGTTGTACTCACAACACCGATTCTGATACTGAAAGTAAACTGGTAACAGACTTAACTACTGATCGTGAAAGGAAAGACTTCTTCACCGTGATTGAAAGTTACTGTGTAGAAAAATTTGATCTGAATATTTATCATGTCGATAAAGGTAAAGGCAACAGGCAATTGTGTAATATGTTCTCTTCCGAAGCGAGTAGCAACATCATTTCACAGTTGCCTAGCTATGTTAAAACACTGATTTGCTGGACGTCGCGTGATACGGTACATCTAGACACACATTCCTCTCATTACCAGCTATGAAATTAATGAATCAAATTAGTGTGTACAAAGGATAAATTACTGACTGGAAAATAATTGACAATAACGCCTGATTGAAAACATGTGATTTGCTGCAGAGTTGGTCAGGACTGCGTGCAAAATATTGTTTTGATCTAAATCTCCCTAAAATGCATCACCAGTTGGGTGTCATTAGGCTAATGAAATCGTATATTTACTGCATCTAAATCATTCGGAGATTATCTGCAAATTGACATGAAAACAAATACATTGCGATTCAGCGTGTTTACCTAAAATTTTATGCAATCTGTGTCAATTTTGATCGCAAGTTTAGAACTCCTTTAAATACGAATATTTTTTTAAAAATAAGTCCAAAAGGACCTGAGCTCATTTGGCATTATCAAAATACTTATACAATTTAGGTCACAATATCACAAGGATACAAAGTGTCTAG
>JBCAUI010040005.1:0-21009 GCA_038406195.1 Haplosyllis anthogorgicola | reverse complement strand
TCAGTGCATAAAAGTCGAACAGCAGGTACCAGCACCTCCTAAGGGTGTACGGGTAAATAGAAGGCAGTATCAATATGACTTGAGGAATTTTTTTATTAACTTTGGAAGCATTCAGAACAGCAACATTCCACTGAAACAAATAAATGTCCAGCGTAAAAATTAATGTTTTAAAATTGACAGCACTTTCTTCTTCTACTGAGCGTTGTACATCCACTGATCAGTGTAAAAACGAAGGAAAGAAAACGTGTTTTGGTTTTTTTTGCCAAGCTTCATTTGACATTTCTTTACTTTACCTCGACTAAGACACTCAAAAGTTTACAAAAGAGTAAATCACAAAAAAAAACAAGATTGAAAATTTTACCTATTCGCCTACACGGCGGGTGATTACACCTATTAAGCAGTTTGTTTGAAAACACCCGTAAGTTGTTTTGCTGGTAATGATGGTTAGCGCGGCAATAATTCTGGCTGACAGGCTGCCACTGTAGATCTCATTCAAGAACTGTTCCCGAAGGATATTGAGCCGAAATGGTTAAAAAAAAAGAAGCTACAACTGGGAACTTATGCACCAAATATTCCTCACATCTGTCCTTATTTCTATAAAATGGAGATAAGAAGCCATACAATGAATCATTTTGTATGTCTTCTCATCCTTATTTTTATCAATTATCACTTAATTTGTCTCCAAATTGGTTTAAAAGATTAACATTGTTAAAAATCTAGTGGCATTACGAATTTGCATAAGACACTTGTGTCATTACGAGATTTACATCCTAAACCCTGAACAAGGAACCAGCTTTGGCAGCCTGATTCTTCTTTACACTTTTAAATTGGATTCAATGAATTTTAAATATAAAAAGCTCGAAAGCACCAACAACTTAATTACAAAACGTTTCGCTCCTCTGTACTAACTCTGTGTCAAAAGAATTTTACGATGTTCTATTGGCGCGGTTAAAAAATACAGTGTCAATATTTCACGAATGCAATTTTCTTTCTGTGAAACATTGTTCTTCATCTTGTTCTTGGCTTTGGGGAAATAATCACATCACAGTGAAATAATGGTATAATAATGATGTTGATGTTTACAATACAACCTTCTTTTTGTAATAAGTCAAAGGCCTTCACTGACGGACTGTCAGTCATAACAAACTCATCAATACAACTATTCACTCAATGCCAGTCTGTATCTTCGTACCTACAGCGGACAAACACACACTTTCTCGCGCACAATGCTACGTTACAACATTCTGTCATTTTTGCTAATCTAGAACAATCACTTCTTAATTACCTTGAGCGAAATAGATAAATGTGACAAAATGGTGCTGCTTTGGAAATCATTTTAATTTAGGCACTTAGGTAACAAATAATTCAACAGAACGTTTATTCCTTTTTAGTCCCAACATCTGTGCGGTGGAGGAAGTGATGGGATCAAGGAAGCGTTATTACTCAGAATGTATGACGTACATGCCTCGTCGCATTTGCCAGAAACAAACGTTCATCAGATACCATTGCTGCTCAGGCTTCGAGAGGATGGTTGGTGATGACAGCAAAGGCTGTCGGGCAGGTTAGGTCAATGTAGAGGACAGTGTATAAACACACACAATAGAATTCCGAGGTTGACTCTAGTCACGCTCGTAGTTTTCCTTTTGTTATTAACAGTACCATTTTAAGTTATCATAACCAAACTGGTGCAAGTTAGCTGTTTGCATTAAGGTAGCCTTACAAAACACCCAATGGATTTATCACTCAATGTGCAATTTGCGCTAGAAGATACCACCCTCTGTACATGCTCCATAGGCCATCAATGGCATTCCTCGATATTGCGATAACATTCGGACCTCGCTCCTTCAAAAACAAATACATTGGGTGTTCTCTATTGAAATTGATATCGTCGGATGTTAAGATGATGAAGCACTGAGTCTAATGTATTTTAGCCGCACCAGTAGAGAACTTGTATCGCACCATGAAGCGTTTGTATCTGAGAGAATTCCGCAACTACGCTGAATCTGTCGGTCTGGATGAGTTCTTAAGCACGACAAATGATACGTACACAGTGCTCGTACCGGAAAACAGAGCATTCCATAATATAACTGAAACAAACGAGTAAGCTCACTTTGCGCACATGAGTAGATATGCTGTTGGCTAAACTTTAACAAGAATATGCATACCCGTCACTTTTCTGTTTCTGTTCAATGTTCAATTTCAATATAAATAAAATGTACATGGCTCTCGTTCAAAACAGGAATAAACTCTCGACAAAAGACCACAAGACCAACCTGTTGACCTACCACATAACGAAGAAAAGGCACTACTTGCGTCATCTCCTCAATAAAGTAGAATTACCCTCCATGTACCAGGACAATCCTCCTCTCAGAATCAACAGATATGCGAACGGGGTATGTGCACACAAAATTCTAGAACTTAATAAGCATTCAATTGATCAACATATTTGCTCTCTGAACGCTTAAAGATATGACAATTTTTTTTATTAAAGATTCTTCTCATTGTAGATTGTAACGGTGAACTGCGCTCGAATAATTAAACCAGATCTTATGGCGTCCAATGGTATCATTCATGTCATTGAAAAGGTAAATATGTCCTTAAAAAGACAGCAAAATTAATTAGCCCAGCAGTAAACTATCGGGCAGTTTAAGAAATTGAATTAATTCAATGTGTTATTACACATTGTAACATATTGGTTATTACATCGAGCAAGGAAGATCGTTAGAGCAAGCTCCTCTTTTGAACTTCTTCGTAAGGTTTAATCTATCAGTGATCTTAATTGTTTCTTCAATGAATTTATTAATTATATGTGAAATCCTATAATTTTCCATGGTGTATGCCTATGCAATTACAAAAGAGAGTCTTGCTTCAATGAAATTCAATATTCCTAATTCCTCCCCATTTAAGGTAATAGAACCGATACCAGAACGTGGAAACCTAATGGAGACCCTGCTCGGTGATGACAGGTTTGGAGAGTTGGTGACAGCCATGATAGTTACTCAGCTCGGTAACGTAGTGCGTGACAACTCCCGTTTCCTTACCATCTTCGCTCCAACCGATACTGCATTTAGGGATGCGCCACCTTCTGTGGTAGAGAGAATATTAGAGGACAAAGACATCCTGGAAAGTGAGTACTCAGTATACATATTAAATCTTTCTCTTCCAAATCTTAAAAAAATATCTTCCTCTTTAAATACCATACTGGATCACAAACGTGCACAATACAGATCATAAAAATACAATTTCATGCTATGCTATTCTGCACCTTAGTGGCCAAGGTGATGTTCTCTTGTTCCAAAAACGTTCTCAAATTGATATGTCTTCGTCTGGGTATTTCAGAGTTTTTAAACTATATTTATTTCATATTAGAGCTACTGCGGTATCACATAGTAGAACACAACGTATGTTCAGCAGCTATCTTGGGTCAGGCTCGACTTCCAACCTTGGAAGGTCAGAAGGTCAATTTGACATGTGGTGTGGATGATAGACTTCACGTCAACGGTCACTCCGTGTCACAGGCAGATATAATGGCTGTGAATGGTGTTATACACGTATTAGATGATATACTCATTCCAGATTCAGGTACAAACGTCTTTGACTTCTTTGTGAACTATCTTTTCTTTTTGGTTCTAATGGTATAGTACGCTACATGCTTTTCGGACAATTATACGTATACCTTATAATGCAATGTTCATTCTTTTTTCTCATTCTGCTTCACAATCACAGCAAAAACTCTGCACGAAGTACTGCTTGAACAGGAACACTACGAATTTCTGGAGTATGCTCAACAAGCCGGTGTATCTGATATACTAAAGGGAGTTGACCAAAATGAAAACTTCACCTTATTTGTACCCAGTGTTGAGTGTTTTCAAAGTAGGTTATTTTTATAGCCGTGCATATTTAACAATTGTAAAAACTAAACTCAGACAAGAGCATAGTTCATTTCCCATTGTTTTGCACGTAGTTACCACAATGCACTGTAATGTAATTTTAATTCAGACATGAGCAAAGCAGAGAAGAGATCCCTCCAAACGAGTCAAAAGAGAGTTAGGAACACAATAGGCTATCACCTGGCGCCAGCTACTATAACAACGCGCACGATCAGAGGCAGGCAGGCGGTTACTTCACACACAGAGAAAGGAATCAAGCTCAGACTCGATGTTATCCACGGGGTAAACACACCGTGCAATCCAGAATGAATGTGATAATTTTACAGACGCTCCCGATTTGCCTTTCCCTCTGCCATTCAAATTTTCTATATTATTGACCGTTTCTTAATTAAAACTGATTCTCGCATGATTTGTAGCCATGTAACTGGATATACATTTACTTCAAAACATGTTTTTTTGTGTAATATTTTTTCGCCTCTAGTCGTCGAAAGACTTACCATCTTTTTCTTCGTTTAAACAGGGATTCGCTGTCAATGGAGCAAAGATCATCAGTTCTAACCACAAGGCAGGGAACGGTGTTATACACATCATAGACCGAATGTTACATCCACCAACGGATAACGCTCGATGGAAACTTCGCCAGGAAGCTGCCCTTGGGTAATAGACCACAATGTGCACTGGCGGATCCAGGATTTCCCGTACGGGGGAGGCCGCCTGGCCCGTAGGGGGAGCGTCAACCCAATTTTCACCTATTTTCGCCCAAAAATCGGGAAAAACTGCATGAAAATGAAGAAAATTTTGGCCGTACGGGGGCGCGTGCCTCCTGCACCCCCCCCCCCCAGATCCGCCAATGAAATGAGCACAAGAACCTGGAGCTATCGTTGTACAAAAGCATAACTGTTTACATCAAAATGATTCTGTGATTTTGCTTTGAAGGGATGATACCTCTGATAATATTAAAACATTTCAACCTCAAGTTTGGACTGTTTGTTTGTAACATTTATTACAAATGTTGAACTATTGACAGAATTCCGTAAATCGTTTCTTGCTAACATGAAAATGATCTTGAGGCTTATTTATACTACTTTGAAAGCTTTTAGTATCATTGTTGATGTATCATTGTTTATGCCAGTTGTTATATTCTGGAAAAAAATGATCGCTTAATACGAAACATCTAAACCTAATGTATCGAAAAGCTGACCACTTACCTGGCTAAATAAAGTAAGTAAATGTGTCACTTCGTGCGCGTGACATTTACGCAACGGAGCCACTTTCACCTCTAAGGAAGAGAGTGTGTTACCTTGGGAATCTTTACAACATCCCATTTGCTGCTTAATTGTGTTTGCAATCTGTCCCAGACACTTTAAGTATCACTTCTGCTAAGTACAGGCATCTAATGGACACAACTTTTAAGAATTGTCCTTTTCGCAGGTCAGTTTCTTATCAAACTCACGGCTGGTGAAATCTCATGGAATTCCCATTGTCAAACTGCCCAGTTATCTTTCTATTTGTTTGTAAATCGACTTTATATTTGTTCATTTGGAGATATAACTGTAACATACTCTTATTAAAATACTTTACCATTAGATATTAATAGTATTGGTAACTGTATATTGATTTGAATGTTGTTTAAGCACCTGGATCAAGAGTTGATTATGTTTAATTAACGACCATATCGATGTGTAATTAAATTGATCAAGATTGATCAGTTTCTATAAATTGGTAACTAAAACCCCTGGCATGCAAATTTAATTATACAAACTCGGATTATGCCACCCATTTCACTTGAAACAGTTAAAAATGAAAGATCACAAAATAAAGAGCAGTTTTGAAATTGCTCTGTTATTTGGTCATTAGCCAGTGAAGGAGAAACATCCTTATATGGGCACAGAAGGCTCAATAAATGGAAAAGACTGGACTGTACAGAGACTGGGGTAGAAATAAATGAATTATTCAGCAAAGTTTTATAGGGGCACTTGTTAAAGGACTTGAGACTTCAGTTAGAGTTACCACCAGAGTTACCACTGGGAGTGTGGCAGTCTAGAGACTGCAGTTAGAGTTAACACCAGGGGCACCACTGGCTTCCTGCCTTTGCCTGCACCTGCAAGTCATGTGACAGTCTACAGACTATCCTATTGGTTAATTAGAGTTACACATTAGCATCATTAGAATCATTAGTAACCATCTTTAATTATTCAGTTCAACTTACACCTTTGTTGAGACTACATATATTTTTGTGCCAGAGTTAATAAACTATTTCAAAAGTCTAGAAACTCTCGTTCTAGTCTTTTTACAAATACTTCAAAAGACAAAGTTCATTGGAGGAAGAACAGATCTTAAAAAACGTGTCGTGACGTTTAGTCTCCTCTGTTGCCAATTCAGTTATCAGCCCAATAGAGAACACCCAATGTATTTGTTTTTGAAGGAGCGCGGTCCAAATATCTGTCAAAAATCGAGAATCCCCATTGATGGCCTGTGGGGCTGGGGATCCCAAAGTTCTTGGTTCTCACCGCGAACAGAGACTGTTCGTCAATGATTGAAAAAGTATGTGGGAAGTGTAACCGACTGCCTGCTTACACCCATACACAACGTAGACTCCTATTAACGACAAGTGGGTGCAAATCAGAAGTAACTCTGGAGATCAAAGCACGCAAATGAGAAAGCACGTCACATGAAGTCCAAAACAGAGGGTACCATTGCTCCCTTAAAATAGTTAACCGAAATTTTACGAAAATTTGTTTGTGATGTTTGAAAAGAAAAGGCTTACCAATTCCAAAATGTAGAGTCAGTACCATGGCTTGCAGAGTGGCGTGCATTGACGGCGGAGTTATCAGACTGGAGTACACAGACACAGCAGTAAAACCAATACTGAAAATTATACTCTTAATGCAGGAGAAGGGTATCTCCCACCATGGATTGGGAATTAAACTTGTTCCAAGGTATCTGATGGAGTAGGCAAAAAGAACTATATAAATGCATTTGATATGGCCTATCTTTTCAATGATTCTTCCTGAATAATAAAGGGAAGGAATTTCTCCCAAATATCTGACAAACAAACATGCCCCCATTGCCCAGGAAGAGGCATTCAGACTCCTCAGAAACACAAACAGAAAGGTCTCAACAGCTCCCCATAAAAATCCCATTATGAATAAGACAACAAACAATAAGAATATGGCAGGTTGCTTCAAAAGTTTGAACATGTCCTTTGCCATTGTGGGATTTCTTTCCATGTGTGGAAGTTTGAAAAACATGGCGGATATTCCAGTTATGACCATCCAGATACCAAATCCTATGAAGCATGGTGTGTAAGTGATCTCTGGGGTTGTTGTGCCATATTTGTTCATGGCTATGGCTGAAATTATAGAAGTAATGATTGCTCCAACTGTTCCCCACATTCTCTGTTTTCCAAAATCATTTCTTTTGTCTCCTAAAATAGCATAGTTCATTCCATACAGCAAAACCCAAATAGATGCCATAATGTTAAAAGCCACAAAATAGAGACAAAACACCATCCAAAATGTCTTTCCAAACATTTCTTTTTCTGGTTCAGGGGTATTCAAATATTCGGGATATCTGGTACAGTCTAACTTACAGACATATGAGCCAATCAAGCTCTCATTTTCAACTGACATTATTTCCTCTGAACAACCATCCAGAATTTGAAAAGAGGTTCTCAATACCACAGGACAGTCACTCAGGCTATTCAGCTCATCTCTTTTTATCTTGTTCCATTCGTGTTCATTTAAGCCACTTTTGTCAATAACTGGATGTATTTTAGAAGCATTGTGGACTGTACACTCTGCGGATACAATATTGTCTTGTCCATTGTTTACGCACTTGTAGTACAGGGTCTCATTCCAGTCTGATTCTGGGGCAACTTTTTCCTCAACATGGGGAATAAGAAGGAGGCAGCTCATCAAGAACGCACTTGTCAACGCAAACAGTAACATCATCTCCCTGTGTCTTTGTAGCTTATCAGCCACGGCTCCAATGAAGAGCCTAAAGAAGCCACTGAAGACTGGAAGAGAACCATAAATGATGGAACATTCGGTGGTGGTTAGTCCCATCTGTTTGAAGAACAGTATCATGTATGGGTACGTCCATAGCCCAGCTGAAATGTAGAAGAACGGGAAACTTTACAATACATATGCTTCAAGGTCGTTTTGCCTGGTCAATTCATCAATAAAGGGAAATCAACTGTGAGCAATTTCAACTTGAACTTCAAACTCTTATTTTTTAGTTAATTTAAAATCCATTTCAAACATGCAAAATAAAATCTGGTATTACAACTTTAAATATTTACTATACATTGAAATGAAACCTAGCAGATTTTTTTAAATTGTTAAATGATACAGACACGATGGAGTTTTAGATGATAGAAACGTATCCGTAAACATATCCGTATCTGAGGGAGTTAAAACTCATGTTCCTTGAAACGTTACGTCCTATCTAAAGCTACAACTACGTTACGTTTACAGATACCCTAATACAACAGTACTAACCTGACATCATCCCAAAGAAGGCAACTTTACCAGGCAGCAGTTTTCTATTCACGTTACACCTCATCCTGGTCGTTCATCCACAGCACTGGTCGATCTTGAAATTACGAAGTTTCTCCCAAAATCAAAAATTGTTCCTCCTGCTTATTGTTGATATGTTTCAAAATCAAAATCTGTTAGAGGTAAGTCCATGTCACATGAAAAATGATATCAATTTTTCTATTTTCCGCCCGACGATAAGGGACGAAAAGCATATGCTGAGATTGAACATTGCATATTTCCATCACACAAAATTTTCATTATGTGAGAGCGTTGGTTTTGATATTTTATTATTTGTATGATAGTCTACATTTTTTAGATGTATGCAGATATCAAAATAGTTCAGCGTGAAATCCACAGTACTCAAAAATAGTTATCCGCTCAGTGCTTTAAAGCCTTTTCTGCAACTTATTGTCCCTTATCGTCGGGCGGAAAACAGAAAAATTGAGATCTGCTACACAACTATTTAGAATCATGAACAGTTCCGTGAAATTCTATCAGTGCGTTTATTTGGAAGCTACAGTCCACACAGCTTAAAATACTATTTTATTCTGTTTAGGTACAAGTATTAAAGAAATATTGAAATTCCTAATTTTGGCTCATGTCCTTCAATTTGGCTAAAGGTTTTATTGGAATTAACAAACGAACCAAACTAAAAATAGGTCCAGACGCACCTGAGCTCATTTGGCATTATCATAAAACTAAGACAATATAGGTTACGATATCATATGGATACAAATAAAGTGTCTAAGATCAAATCCCAAATAAGTGACCTATGAAAAATCATAAATATGGCTGCCAAACTGCAAATATAGGTGGCATCAATATAATTTTTACAGGAAATAAAGAGGACGTATAGATGCATAAAGCTGCCAAATATAAAGTTTATATCATTAACTGCCTTGCCAGGAGAAAGGTACAAAGCAAAAATCAAATATGGCTGCCAATTTGAGAATATTGGTCACAGCAACATAATTTTTGCTAGGCTTTGAGATAGGACATAGGTGCATATGTGTGTAAGATGTGAAGTCTCTGTGATCAGTAGTGTGCTTAGGGCAGCTGTGCACAGATGACAACAATGACAATGATGTAGGACAATGACGACAACGATGGACGATGGACAATTCATGATTCTGTAGGCTCTTTCGCAATTATGCCAAATGAGCCAATAATTGTATCTACAGTAACCACTTTATGCATATAAATTCCAGCTTACTTAGATAGTCGCATTAACGTTTGGAAAGTTCAGAAAGTTAACCTGTTCTTATCACATGTCATTTTTCTCATTTTGCCGAGTACTGATTACATTAACTTTAATAAATTGTGTTACTTCCCTGGTTAAATCCTCAAGTGCTTGTGGAACAAGCCGATCAGTTTAAGATACAAGGAAGAACTGACACGTTAAAGTACGCAAACAAACTGCATGAAAGTTTAATGTGACTAACTCACTGAGGTACAACTCGTAAACAAATCTTTCCACAGACGTTGTTCAACAAATAATTTCTTTATATGGCAAAATAATCGCCACCTTCATGACAAGTCGTTTTGTAAGTTACATAAAAGCCAGTGCTGTGAAATTGGAAAACCGCTCATTATCAAAACCTGCTATTTTGCTCCTTTCCAGTGAGTTCTTGTTCATAGCCATGGACATGTTGGGAAAAGTCATTTTTAATTGATGATCACATTTCATGTTCCACATGATAAATGAGCCAATGGGTTTAACTTCTGGCAAGAAAAAAACGATTTTATCTTTAAGTGTACAGACGATGTAATGGGATTATAAGTTCATTCACTTAAAACACTGAAAGGTGGTCATGCAACGTGCTTCTTTGTACAAGGCTTAAATATTTCATAACGAGATTAAGTATTCTATTTCATAAATATTGCGTTAGGACTAAAAGTTCAATTTCATTTAAGCCTTAAAAGTGCTCAAGCATAGAAACATTTTGTTGGAAGAAAATAAACAAGTGCACTGTCTTTTTTGCGGGCTGTCGTAATATCGCACCCGTCCACTGCGGGCTTTCGTAATATCGCACCCGTCCACTCAAATAGCATTTATCTCGAAATGTCTAACATTTGAGATTAATGGCTTATTTGATTCGATTTTGCTTATGTTTAAAACCAAAATCATACTATGCTTTGTAACTGTGCCATTAATTTCGCAAAGAACACATTCTTTACAGTGATATGTTGTCAACTGGACTACAATGTTCTTTATTTCTGTTTGGCATGGAACTTAAAATTGTAAACCTAACTTGTAACTTTTTAGACGCATTAAGGCTAATATTTGCTCTTTAAGAGCTACTTTACATGCAAAGCGCATTCTCCTAAAATTGTTGTCAGTTCTTATTTTTCTTTCATGTTGGATCTAACCTTCTATTTCCCCTGTACATGAACATGATTTAGCAGCAGATAGTTCTGGCTTATTTACATCTTATATGCTTTTTCAAGGGCATTAATGTTAGATGTTTGGATAAGTGAAATAACTACAGTTGCACGACTACAGGGCGTTCATGCAATAGATACTCATCTGAAGTTCTTAACGTCAACAATTATTCCTGTTATCTCCACACGATATATTTTATTCCATACATTTTTCAAGAAACCTTAACTAAGTTAGGTGTCTACCTTTGGTCCGTGTCATGATAAAATTATGAAATTATACCACATGTAATATTTTAAACATTTTTATGCACCATACCATAAATATTGTTGCAATAATGAGGCAGCATAAAAGGTTACATTTTGACTCACAAGACAGTCATATTGCCCAAAGATAGGATTATATTTTGCTTGGGTGCCAAAATGTTTCGTCTGTAGAAGGGTAATAACCGATTACCCAAGAAGTAACCTATCACCAACCAAGCATTGTATCACATAAACGTAAAAATACGTTTGATATCAACCCAACCGCGACATAGAAAAACAAAAACTTTCACTATTGTTGTCAACATATTTATTCTCTGTACCAAAATAGCATCAAGATACAAGCGTTAAAGCTGCGATGTAACAAATACATATCTATTAATCCTTGACAATTCGTGGTTACATTCTGTGCATGTCATTTTAAATAAAAGGCCTTTCTTTACATACATAGCTGTTTTTTTCTTCTTTTCATGATGTTTATGAATCCTAATATACAAGACTGTCATAATATACATATATATCTCTGGAATACTTACTTAATAATAAAGTACATTTATTTGCATGGTTACATCTAGCATCACTAATATTTAACGGCATCATATGTTTGATTCATTAACAAACACAGCCACGTCTCTTGTATTTATTTATTTCTTCTAGCTACTCGGCACAGATCTGTTCCATTCACATTTGCTTTTGGGACTTGGAACTTAGCATCCATACTAAACACACAAAAAGTTTAACATTTAAAGAAATTTAGGCAAGGTTTATCTATAACTAAATCTAGTTAAGCCGTACATTGTGAGTTTATAATGAATTACAAATTTCTACGCATATCACAGCAGGGATGTTTTGATTATAACACACAGAATATTTATGAATTACACCTTCACTAGTTTGGACCATGTTGCGTATTTGATGTACTAAAACAAGACTAGGATGCGATCTGTCGCAAATTATTCGGGAATATCTTTGAAATCTGGGATAAACTGCACTTAATATTCGTCCAAGAAAAATCACTAACGTAGACACTACATAGAACTCGTACCAAAAATTCATAAAATCCAAATAGAATTATAAAATGTATCATAACTAATAAACTTTCAATAAAATTGTTAACTTGCATGCAGTACATGTTTGTATAAATAACAATTGTAATGATATCTAGTATAAATAATGGAAATAGTTTCCCTACTCATTTAAGCTGTGAGTATGGGTACCTCAACTAAGTGTATTTTTACACGTATGTACATATTCATGCCATGTAACCAAAACTAGACAACAAAAAACGATGCTAAAGCCGAGGATAATAAGTTGTGACACATAAAATCATATTAAAGGATGCATTTAATTATTTGTGAATACATGGCACTTTTACAGAACAAGACGAATACGACACAAAATTATTCGAAACGTCACACACTTAAGACAGAGATATGTAATATATGTATAATTGTATGAGACATAGTGTACCAGAATATACATATAATAAGTAACTTTCTATAATCAAAATATAGACTTGAGAGAGTCATTCGTATTAAAACCTTTACTCTCGAGATCTTTGAAAGTCTTGTCTGGGGATTTATCACATTCTTTCAAGATTTTAATCACGAAGCCATGAAAGTCTTCAAATGTTAATTGTGTACCGGTATTACAGTATATACTTGTTGATAGTTGTAGTTTATTAGCCATGCATTGAGTATTAGCCTCCTATTAAAATAAATCACAATATACTATGCTAAAATCTTCAAATATCAAAGAAATGTAACAAAAAGAGGATCAATGCGTTAACATAAAATGTAGCACCATAATAAAGCTTTGACTTTATCTTTTCTTACAAGCAATTAGTTTCAATTATTTCATAATCATATATAATACTGCAATTGAATAAATCTACCCTAACTTGCTGTTTATGTACACTTAAAACACGACTGGATTGAATAATTAATTACATTCTAAATTGCATTTACATTCAAGTTTTATACTTATTTGCAATCTTACTAACATGATTTCATAGTTTCGCAACTTTTAACTTCACAATAGACATTCCGAAAATAGTTATGTGTAATCTTAAAAAGTAATTTTACTTTATATCTATACAAGTTCTTGAATATATATTTCTATGCTTAAAAAGAATCGCTTACTGAAGCTGCAAGGGAAATTAACTAAAAGCAAGTTTACTTGGATACATGGTAATGTTCATATAGGTTTGTACAGGTTAATAATGACTGTTGATGGATGATAAAAAGACAACACTCATTTCGGTTGGAAATAGCAAATACAATCAGGAAAATGCGGTCATTAACATAGGAAATAGCTGGGAGTATTCGTCTTTTCTTTAGCACCTGTATTTTCATTTACATAGTTACATGTACTCTTTACATGTATACTGTATTACCCATGAGCCTCTTTATGCAGCAATTGATCTGCCTCGAGATACGTAATACAAGCGTGTTGATGTGATCTAATTGAGGAATATGTGACACTGTATGGAAACATATTTTCGCATCGTGCTAAGGGGCATAAAGATCAGGGGAGGTAGGGGGCATTAATAAGAAGTGGGTGTTAGGTGGTGTGTGGAGCATACTTTCTGCAGGAATACTGTTGAACTTTCCGTGAACACTAAGTGGTAACAGTCCAAATGTTTGTCTGCTTGATGATTTATTACACTGGAGGTGGACCATCCAAGTAGCGCAACATGGGGTCGAATGAACGCTGGAAGTTGTTGCGCAGGACACAACTGAAGTCCTCCTCCGTCATGGGGACGAGGCAGGCGACACCCAGCAGCAGTAGCATGAGAGCCTGGATGGGCAGGGAGGTGCGCATTACCCGGCGCCACCAGCCGGCCGCTAGTGCGTCGTCGTCCTCCGCCTCCCCCCACTCTTCCTCAAGCTCGTGCGGCCGGGCACCAGCCCACCAGCCCCAGCCACCGGCGGCTCCTTCCGCCTCATCCTCCGGTCCTCCTGCGGCTCCCCCTAGTGGTCGTGCCCGTGCTCCTCCTCCCGCTGCTGCTCCGAGATCAGGCTCATGGTGTATGGCGGCGAAACTACAAAAAGAACCAAACATTATGATTTCACCGAACTGTGGCTTATTTATGTCATGCAAATATCAAATAACCTTGTCGGCTACATCTTGGGCAATTAAGAATCAAATACCGGAAAATGAGTTCAATGATGCTTTACCTTTGGGCCAAATTGTTTTTACAAAAGGAGGACTAGACCCAAAATGTTCTTTTTAACTGACATAATAATCTTTCAGAAAGGAAAGCAAGACAAGATTATTTGCTCAAATTATGCTTTTATGAAAGCCAAATCTAAATAAAATTGAAAGCAGATCTGGGTAAATGTTGTGTACATAATCGCGTAGCTGTGAACAGGCATTCACAATGTGCACTGTGCAAATGTTTCTTTGTTGACAAATTTTTAAGATTTCATGTGTACAGAAACGTCATTTGTAAACAAACACAGTTTAATAAAGATGACTACGTTACTTGTAAAAATAAAAAAATATCTTCCGTATTTTTACACCGCATTTTATCTTGTTCTTACATTTACATACATTAAAATTGATTGTTCGCATAAACTGTGGCAAGAAATGTGAAATAATAATGCTCAATGCATTAATTAAAAAGAAAAATACAGGCATTGCGCATAACTCACATGCACAGGCATGCAACATGCCGCCTCTAGCATACAGAAATCAACCACTCTTTTAACAGATCAAGTCACATTTTCCATAAACGTGCCTCGGTATCAAATTATTCATTATCAAATAGCTTTGTAAACATTTTAGTAAATAATAGCTTCCCCCTGTTTTCACGACAGTAACTTTATAAACCTAACTTATTTGCTTGTCGGATCCAAAAGATAACAAAGCAGAAAAGAAATCCCAACAAAATAGAAGAGAATTCAGAATTGAAACGTAAACTACGGCTAAGAACATAACTAGGAACATGCAACCAAAATATCTCAATGTATTCAATTGAAAGTACAGTATAGTAAGAAACAAAGCAAAATCTCTTGTCAAAATACAATGCAGAAAAGAAAGAAAAGGAAACTAAAACATTTCAAACATTCAAGAAAATCACAGAGCAAGACCAACAGAAGAAATTAATTTAGTGAAAACAAAAATAAAATAGGAAGAATAAATTACGTGAAAAATATAATAAAATTGAATCAAATAATTTCCAAACTGTGAAAAATATAATAAAATTGAATCAAATAATTTCCAAACTGTTAATTTTCATTTTCTCTGAATTTACACGCGATAGATCATTAAATGATTTCCCCATTGTAATTACAAACCATATACTTATTTCTCTATGCAGACATACTGAAGTGTTAGTAACCATACATTCACAATACTAACTACTGATGTTAATATCCGTACATCACGTTATGTTCACTTTCTCACAGAACTGGACAATATTCACGACACAATAGCAACATGCTCAACTAGAGACATTGTACGGAAACACTGGACTGTACACATGAGTATGTACAAAAAGGATTTTGTGGAAACAATACAACCACAAAACAAAACCGTACATAAAACCCAATGTCTCTAGTACAACAAAAATCTTTATAATTACATAGTCTTTGTTGGATTGTAGTAAATACTGTGTAAAGAGAACGACCCAAAGGGCGAATATTTGATACTGAAGAGTTTTCCTCGATGAATTTTCGTAAACGCCAAAAATGTTGTCGTTCTCTTGATTCCCAGTAGCTACAACATGGGGAGGAGCAATGGGTGCGGACGACAACACTTGTGTGTATTTACAATGTAAAGACATACTAACAGGCAGTAAGCGGAGAATATGGAGCAGTTATAACAAAACGTGCAACATATTCTAACCTTAAATTAAACCCCAAAAAATGCTCAATAATTTCATCTAAATTTGGAAATAAATCATCTATTTTTATCGTCCATATTTGTTAAATAAAACATAAAACAAGAACATTTGGAACTTCTTATCTGCTAAGTAAAACTTGTACATCACACATACTATAGCAAAGCAAAATCATTCATTTGGTAGCAAAAAAACATTGATTTCAAGTGGGTGTATTAGTTCAACCACAATATCAATGCTACGAGAAATTATAAGCTAAATTTGTAAAATCCTTAGCCATCTATGCAGGTCGTGGGACTGGGGCACAATGCAACAAGAGCAAAAATAAATTCACACCACCACCAAAGCATGTTGCTTTGTGTGTCTGCTTTTTGCTTGATTTGTAAGGTTGAAAAAGATATAATTACTTGTCCGTCTTTGGTTCGTTTCCACTCGCAGAAACTCCGGCATCGGGCTACGGAAAATAAGGCAATGTGATTGGTTAATTATTCGGTCATGTGATTCTGTCATGACATTTGTCCAGAAATCCTATTGGCTTATCCTGTACTCATTGAGTATAGGCAGCCAATCAGGTTTCGTTACACGTAAATTGGAGTCCATGTAAATCACCAACCACCCTACTACGAAGCGTTATGTTATATGTACATTGCTATCATTTCTATTTCATTGACGTCATTTGTGAAAGCCATCCACTACGGTGCCTTTAAGTAGCTATCTTATATTTCATACAGGCGGGAGAGTGTTAAATGAAGCACAAATAAAATTTCCAATCCGCCCAAATCACAGTGACATCAAAAGCTAGGCTACTTATTTAACAGGAAAAGAATTCTACATTGATGAGAAAAAGACGTTTTAAAACCAAGAAGAGTGTTGTAAGAGAATAGAACCTTTTTTGACTAAACTATTTTCCCCGAACCTTCCCTAAGCACAAAGACACCAATCTATATTTCGCCTATTTGTAGTCATCATCATAAACCTTTTTAGCTATTTATTTCTGTTAATAAGACTTTCCATTTTGACACCTGTGTAAGCACCATCCTGTTGTAATTTTAAGCCCTAATGTGAAAGCACCGTTTATTTCTGCAATTTATTTTTCCGCATCTGTGATTAGTATTAAACCATTGCACCATTCTAGAATATCTATTAGTGTGTGTTGCAAAGTTATTAAGGACATGTGTTTCTCATGATTAATCCTGGAAAAGAATCTTTTAAATCAATAACAATGCAATAATTTTGGTGACAATACCGATTTTGGTCATGTATTTTTGCTGGAATACTTTAAATACGCCTAAAGTGTAATGGTTACGATTAAAGTCATATTTACAGAATTATTATACACTTCAAGAAGCTCATATTTATTTAAGGTACAGAATTTTTCAAAGTGTTACTGAGTGCTCTGCTAAGAACAATATAATTACTGACTCCAAACACTCGTGTTAATTACATATACACGACACATATAGGGTAGTTTGGTACTTACCGTTCTTGGAGTTCGCGATCGCCCTTTCGGCCAGGTGTCATCACCAGGTAGTCTACCAAGGTACTTACGAGCCTGCAAAACGCAAGGCGACTAAATCAAATGGGGAAATGCTATTTCGGTCCTATGACTTTTTCATGCTATCCATTCAGTAACCTCAGAGGAATGTGGTATTATGGATATAAATGTGGTTTGAATTAAATTGAATTTATGTAATGCATTTTACTAATTTTTGTCCTGCAACTCACGACTAGTATTGCCTGACACTTACACTATCATCTCGCTGAATACCAAGGCGATCTTCAATTTGTGCCATATTTCCCAGTGTGGCAGCTAGCAATGCTTTAAGTCTATCCTCCAATTCTGCAAGTCTTTCTTTAGCAACAGCAGCCTCCCTTGCGTTACCGGACGCCTCAACATGAGCCGCGGCCTCTTGCAACATGGCATGCTGGTCCAACAACCCTTCTACTTCTCCTCTTAACGCTTTCAATCTGTTGTACTGAGCACCCAAGACTTCTTTGCTCGCATCGGTATTTACAGGCTGAATTGCTCTGAGCTTGGCATCTGCTGAATCTGTCTGTAATTGCAAGTCTCTTATTGCGGCCAGTAATCCAGAGCCAGAAGCCAAAGCTCTCCGTAAGCGCTCCATCCAATCATGGGCACGTGTGTTGAGAGCGTCGAATCTATTGTTCATGTGGTTTAGTTGTTCACGCAGTTCATTTGCTTCGGGAGAATCTTGTGTCAGGAAAGCTTTGCTCAGCAAGTTCAGAGACAACACTATCGGTTTCTTGTTGTCTATGCTGTTCATGAAATCCTGTAAAGTATTGACTTGTAAATTAATTTGAATTCAAAGATGTCTTTCTGGTACATTGTTGCGTGGATGTACACTTTGTGTAATATGTTTAATTGGTCAACATTAAGTAGTCATACATACTCTGTTTGGTGTTACTGTAGTATAGTATGAGAAAGTACCTTATGATCGTTGATAGCCTTCACCAGTTTGAGTGTGGCAGTTGGAATGACTCTCTGATTGGCCATGTGTCTCTCAGCATCGTCCAACCAGTGCAGAGTATTATTGAGATCGTTTCGGAATTGTGCCCATTGTTGGCGGTTCTTCTGTAACCTGTAGTCCTTCTCTATGGTTTGTGGTTGCAGCAAGTCGTACTTAGACAGTATAGCTACAAGACAAAAATATTTAAATTTCTTAGCACCGCAATGTCATTTTGCCCTCCCTGATCAACCAAGAGTACATCTACCAATTTATATCAAGATTTTTGTGCATTCCAAAACGTAAGAGCAACCGAGGTGTCGGAAGCATGGCACACACGATGCATAATGATTTACTTGATTTGGCAGTTTCTGATCGTGACAACACATCAAACAAACTTACAATGTATAAGTTGCACTTCAGACGGATCGAGGCTGGGTAACCCTGTTTCTGAGCAGATCTGTTTCTCGAGGTTTCTGATGGTGTCCACGCTGTCCTGGCAGGAATTGAGCAGCTTCGCATAACCATACGGCGCCGTCTCGGTTCGTGGACCTGTTGGGGTTGGTGATCGGACCATTCTCTCAGTGTACTGCAAACAGTCCTTCACCTCTTCAAGTGCACGTTCCAAATCAAACAGGTAGGCATTTATACGTGCCCGTGCTTTGGGATCATCTGTCACAGCCTGTTTAACCTGCTTCCACCTTTCATCACCATCAGGTTCTGAAAATAATGCGTGTTCAGTTTTTCATTTTTTTTACAAGAATGGATTTACAGTAGATTCGTTGAACACTACATCTGAATTGTAATCCCTAAGCTATGAATAATGGTGTGTGTGCAACCTACCCTCTCTATCCTCAATAGGTGACAAATCCAGTTCGTCCGCACCCTCCGCTTCTTCCTCTTGTCTCTCAGGCACTGGACTCACATGTGTCGGGCTCAGATCTGGACTACTGCTCAATATAGCATCCAGTTCAGCCATATCCCAGTCCAGGGCACCACTGCTGTACCCAGCAGCTCCTGCACCTGGAGCAGCGTGTCCAATCACCGCACCAGCTGCATCCTCATCTTCGTCTGCACCAGGTGGTACTGAACCAAGCAGTTGGCGCTTGGGCTTGTACTTGACAGGCTAAAAAGGGTAGAGCAAAAAAGTTGGAACACTTTGTGAAAGGTCCTACATGGCTGCGATTAAAGTAACGTAATATTTATGACAGTATATTTTACATTTGCATGCTATTTTCTAATATAACTAAATAAAGTTTCGAAATTACATGTATGATGCAAAACAGTACATGCACCTGCCATTAAGAGAACTTACGTAAGTAAAGGGCCTGTAAATTTTGTGACCGGGTTTACTACGTAAAGGAGGCCTCTCGGTAAAGACAAGAAGATCGTAGGCACCTTCACCTTCTCTAAACTCATGCTCATAATCTCCAATATCAAAAGGCTGAAAACAGGTTGTAAGCCACAACAAGTGAACACAAGCACTAAGCAAGTCAAAACAGCAACCAAAATTATATAAAAGCGTAACTATAAAGAGACGGGAAAAATGTTATTTACTACATATGAAAAGGTTAAGCAAGAAAGAATAGGGGCACAGTAGCTGTAAAATGTTAGTAAAATGCCAGTAACTATTGTCTAACCGAAATAAATGAGTATAACCATGCCACAAAGTCAAAAATAGTCATCCCATATACCATGTAAAGTTACAGATAAGCTAAAAGACTTCACGCTTTGAGAAAGAACAATTTCTATCAACACCAATTATAAATAACCTACCTTGCCCTTGGCCATTGATGCTGCTTTCTCTCCGTTTGCTATGAGTTTGGCGAGAACGGAGTTTAGAAGCTCATGGAACTCGTCAAGTTCTTTCTGTGTCTTTACACAGTTCGGAGGTTCACACTTCTGCATCAAGTACAAACCAGCCTTGTCTATGTACTCAAGTCGGTGTGCATTCTGCTCTAGGTCTTCCTTGATACCCTACAAAATTTGTATTGAGAATATGGATTTCTGAGTGGCTTTTAAAGTTTGTGCTAACCGTTTCAATGAGATTTTAAACGTTTCCACCTGAGACCTGAGTATTATAAAAGAATATGTTACCTTAATCAAGTTGACCCTGGTTTCTACGTCGGCTTCTGTATTGTGATCCATGGCGGTCAGCTTGTTGTCCATGTCAGTTAACCACAGCGTCAGTGCGTCTCTCGTCGCATCAAAATCATCCTTGATGGCCAACATGTGGCGCAGACGACGTAACACCGAGGTTATGATGATCGACACGTTGTCCCATCTGTCGTTGATGTCTTGGACATTGCGGCGCAGAGCACCATTTGTATCTGTTCTTCCCTCTCGGGCTAGTTGACGGTATTGCTTGTTCAAGTTTTCTAACTGTGGATGCGTGTCATGGAATTTCTTCAGAAGACCCTACAAAATACCCAGTAACATGTATTTTGCATCGATATATTCACTAATTAACAAGAAAACCGTGGGGCTTATGGCACAGCTGAAAGAATGATATCATGATACTTTTGTTTGATGTATTTTGGGGACAAAACAGTTGCATCAGGTGTCATGAAACATGTTGGAACAACAGGTCACATACCTATGTCTACTTGAAAAATAAATGAGAA
>JBCAUI010040004.1:0-37663 GCA_038406195.1 Haplosyllis anthogorgicola | reverse complement strand
GCACACAGGCAGACATCCAGATGGACTCAGGGCTGAGATCCTTGGGAACAATGCACTTACTAAGGGTTTGGCCTGGGTGGCTCCTTTCCTTCCCTCAGTGAGCAAGGCAAGCTCAAGCTATCATGGGGTGTACTTGGAGCACTTACCAGAAGCCTAGATCCACTTAGCTGCCACCATGTCTGAGGGTGAAATAATAAGACACGAGCGGTATGGCCTTAGACTATTTTATTGAGTGCTGAACGTATGTACATGTGCATGGTTGTGTGTCCCCGGCAGCACTGGCTGCTTACTGGCTGGGTTGACCTTTATACTATTGTGGTTACCAAGGCTATGGGTAACCAGAATGGACTGGTCATAGGCCCTTAGTTTGATGGAAGACTTCACTTCGTTATTCAGTGGGAAAGAGGGCAGGATGTTACGCTAACAAAAGTCACCTTTGGACACACTGAATGAATTACCAGGTCATAAACAAGGAATTCGCTACCAAAAACAAATGTGCAACTAACCAAATGTCAGGCACACTGTATTAAACCATTTATCTCTTTTAACATGTAGTTGCACCCGTTTATGACCAAGTTAGCCATATGAAACCAATGTAAAATCAGAAAAGTGTCATGTTAACCTCACTCCCTCGTGTACCGAACACACCTTATTACAGTGTGCAGCATTATCATGTGCTCATAATCAACTAGTGTATTTTTGTCGAATTGCCATTTTGTGTAAAGTATTTCGTACCTTTCGATTAAATTGGGCATGTAAATGCAAAAACCTCAGTATATGTGTCTAACGATCGTAACTTGACATCATAAACTCCGACATAAAGTATGTGTTCAGCTTTACTATGTGTTTTAAAATTCTGTAAAATTTAGTTCGATTCTCCTGTTAAATTCAATAATAATGTCATGTGTCCGATCTCTTGCCTACATGCCCAATGTACCATGCTGTACCAGTTGACAGTAAATGATGGAGAATCTGAAGTGAAACTCGTAAGAAACTTCTGTAACATATTCATGACACCTGAAATTGCTAGCTATTTTGACCATATGGTGAGAGTAAGACGAAGTGGTTTTACTAAGAATGAGTTCTTGTGTACTTCGACGACTGTACAGTTGTGTATTTGGGGCCATTCAAGGGAACATCGCAAGGTTTTAAATCATGAACCCTTTCTGTCAAAAATACACAGGTTTCTTTCAATAAGATGCTCAAGACACATTCATGCACACGTTATTGGAAATTCAACATGTTACGCATAGATCTTCAACAATTTTCTAATTGAAATCATACCAGATGTTGAAGTTTATATATTTATGCTACTTTAAGACTGTCGCTGAAGACTGCCGAAATAAAGCAATCTTAGAAACCAATTTTAAAAGCTGAACAGCTAAGTTGACAGCATGCAGACTAGTTTTCGCAAAAGGCTATAAACGAACAGTTCAGATTTACAATTTCATCTTTTGATGTTTCAACAAAGAGTAAAATGACTTTCAAATAAGGTTGTGGGGTTTTCCCGAATGTTGCTTGCTTTATTCTTTGATCTGGTGCAAATTAAACGCAATTCCGAACCAGTGAAGCATGTATCATCGGAAATACTATTTACTTAATTGGAGTCGCTAAATTGCTTTTTCATTTGTCAAGTTTTGAATGGCATGTGTACAGAAGAAATTGACCATTCAAAGAAAAGAACAAGGTGTCCCGATAAGGAGCACTGACCCTCATGCTTCCCCCGACTCTTTCCTATAATTATATGAAATGGCCAGAAATGCATTTTCCCCAGTCTGGAGGGGTGGTGGTCCTGGTCAACTTTTTTGCAATGGTAGCCCAGAACACAAGAACACAAATGTAGATTTCCTCCGATACATAGACCCTCATTGCTGAAAGCATGAGGGTCAATAATATTTGAAGGTGATGCAATTATTCTCCTTCCTCTGACAACATATGACACTTTGAAATCGTCATTATCTCGTTTACTTAATTGAATAAAGTTATCAGTCCACAACAGTACAGTCCCCTGTCACTTCTATTGTGTCATTATCAATTCTTTTTACATTGCCAGAAACAGCATTTGTTGAATAAAAACCGCCGAATTTAAAGTATAATTTTCTAAGAAGAGTTTGACGTATTACAGTATTTTGGGTATTATTCGCTTTTTGGCTCATTTGGCATATATGCCAAAGAGCCTATAGAATCATGAAGTGTCCGTCATCATCATTGTTGTCATTGTTGTTGTCGTCATCTGTGCACAGTCACCCTGAGCACACTATTGATCATAGAGACTTTATATCTTACACACATATGCACCTATGTCATATCTCAAAGTCTAGCAAAAATTATGTTGCTGTGATCATTATTCTCAAATTGGTAGCCATATTTGTTTTTTCTTTGAACCTTTCTCCTGCACATGCAGTAGATGATACAAACTTCATATTTGGCAGCTTTATGCATCAATACATCCTCTTTATTTCACGTAAAAGTTGTATTGATGCCACATATATTTGCAGTTTGGCAGCCATATTTATGTTTTTCATAGGTCACTTATTTGGGATTTGATCTTAGACACTTCATTTGTATTCATGTGATATTATAACCTATATTGACTTAGTTTTATGATAATGCCAAATGAGCTCAGGTCCATCTGGACCTTCTTTTTTTTTTTTGGTAACAAGTGTAGATCAGCACATTCCATCGAAAACCATTCCATTCTGTAGCTTGGACAATCGTTATGGAATGTTATCGGATGTTCGTCCAATAAAGCGTTACAGACGTAACGTCGCTATGCCCAATGAGAGGGCTCAGGTTACAAATCTTGTTTTTCCAAAGACCAAAAAGTTCAATGTAGTGACACATTTTACTTGAATTGTTTGAGTACAAAATTAACTACATACCATATTCACTATCTGGCTTAGCATTGGCGAAGACATATTGTCCAACAATCTGCACTTCCTTCTTACTGCAGCGGTTATAAAGCTGATAGCGGCGTACGATCTTTCTCACTTCCCGTTCCGGTTTGGTCGTTTCCTTAATTACATGGTCTCTGTACGCTTCAGGGGAGGGGTAGAGCTGATACTGGGTGTGATGGCTTAGTTTTCTGACCCTTGGCTCTGCTGGCTCAGCCGGTTCCCGATCTACATGATCCTGGTACACTTCTGGCGAGGCGTAGATCTGCAACGAACGATTCGATGATTAACCGGGTTGAAATTAAACGTTTATAATAATGGTACAATTTTTTTAAAAATAAAAACACCTTGAGTTAGAATAACAAATAGAGATGGCTGTCATTTGAATATAAGTATGTGGATTCGGCATCAGAATGCTGATGTCACAAGATTGAGCAGGCGGGTTACGTAACGTTGCTTCAAGGTAAAATGTTGGGTATAATTCGCGAAATAGATGTGATTTTTGTCAAATTGATGACAGACATCTTGAATATCAGTTATGATGTGCAAGAAAAAAGTAGAAGCGTTACAAAGCTTAAATAGAAAACACAGAAAGAAGGTGTTATCCAATAAGCATGTAGTAATTCCAAAAACAGTCTTATCAAAATTGTGCGTGGATGCAGTGTCATTTGATTGATTCTTATCACACTTTCAATTAGTGTTGAAATGGCGTCAAAAGAATTTATCAAATCTTCCGCTTTATTATTGGCCAAAAGTTTAATAAACTACGTCGTAGATGTAATCGGTATTGATTGTTTTTGGTAGGTAGGATCTCTGTCTTATAACTGTGAGTGACTTGAAGCAAATTACCTTTGACCTCTAAACACAGGCTTTTTGTAAACAGACAACATAACTGAACTTCATATGGCTCTTCAGCCCATAAGCACTGTACTTTTCTCACCTGAGGAACCTTCTAAAGTATTATTAGCTGTTTTAATGAGCTTTCATAAAAACCAACTTGATCCCATTAGCTGAATGGGGGTCGAATTGGTAATGATAGTTGACACAATGATTTATCTGGCATATCTTGGTTCTATCATGATTTCAATCAGCTGGTTCATTTCAAAATCCTCCTTACGAATTAAACAGCTATCATAAAGGTATGCCAATGCAAACACATCTATACATGATAAAAAGGTAATGATGAGTTTTGCTCTAATACACTTCACCCCAAATTCTTGCCACTCTTATGAAAAACAACTATTTGTCACTTTCTATAGAATAGCAAATATCATTTTACTACTTGTGGTGATGTTTTTACAATAGCCCTTAAGCTTATGACTGTAGAGTGTCAATAAGCCTTTCTGATCATAAGTTATGATAGGCCCATTTAGACCAAAGTTCTTTTTTCTGCTCTGTTAGCACATCTATATCGTATAAGATATGATTTGATTAGATGTGAAAAGTACTTAGACGTTTTAAATATTTTAACCACTAATCAGTTTATTCTAACTTAATTAAAAAGTTAAGGTCAGGTACATCATACAAAGCATATTCGATTATTGCTGATACAGGCAAGAATCTCAAGTATGTGTCCATTTGTCTGTTTGTACCAGGCACGAAAAAGATTGAACAATTAAAAACAGATAGACCAGTAATGTTGTTTGTTATATGTGTGTAATAATAGTTCTTGATACAAGTATAAAACGAGTACAAACACAAATGTACACCAATGATGCAACTGTTTTAGTAATTATAAGTGGGGACTTTAATGCCAGTTTGCTCTTTACTCTTCGAATGAGGGAAAGAGAGCTTGTAAGCAATGGCATGGAGAAGGAAAGAGGTGAAGAAGGTTACAATTAAAAAGTGAACAGAATTTAGTGTGATGGCGAATTTCATGTAATTACTCATGTTACAACCTTTCGTGGAAAAAGAGACGTTGTAGATGTATGGTTTCGAAAGGTTAAATATATATGTGTTTACCTAAAATGATAATTTTGACACCTGAAACATGTTGTCTATGCAATAAGGTTGAGGCGTTGTTGTGGTTTTAACGAACCCGCCCTCCCTGGTAGATCTTAACTCTTGGCTTTCTACTTTTTGAAATTACTCCGGGTAAAATAGCTACTGGTATGCAAATTATTGCAAACACTGTCTTGATATGTAAGGCTACATAACATAGCAAATATTTGTCAAGTCTTTCATTTTGGTTCATCATTATTCCGACCGTGTCCCCTAACTTTCTACATCACCTTTGAAAACCGCAAATCGGTGAGCGGGCAAAACCGCCAAATTTCAGTGCGACAGACAAACAACATTGGAGTTTTCTGCCGAAGCTCCCCTCTCCATGCCCCGAAGGTATTTTATTTAAATGCCATGAGTTGCAAAGTCAGCTCTCAAAGTTTATCAGAGAGGTCTTTTAGTGTTTGTCAATTAAAATTATTTGAAAGATAGTTCATTTTCATAAGACCCTCTGGGGCCAAAAGGCTTCATACCGTATATAAGCTTTAAAGGGTGGAATACCTTACAATTCCAAACTGCTTGATATATTATTTTGATATCATTTGCTAAGTGCCAAAGGGATCTAAGGTGTTTTTTCTCGAATGTTATGCGGAAAACGTGTTTTTAAAGTCTTTAAAGTCAGTAGACTTGCATAATGTGACATTCTGGTGACACAAGTCGGCCATTATGTTGAAGACAGATTGAACGACAGTTGGGTGCATATTTCCGAGGCCTCTCTTATAAACAAGAATAAATGAGTTGATGCTTGATATAGCCATCAAATATAAAAGGCCAGTCTGCCATCAACATGTTTACTCGTGTACCCCTGCAGGTCGAGCCAACCCCTGCTTATACCTCTTGCAAGTGTGCCTTTTATTACGAGTTGAAAGCATTATAAAGTATGAAATATTCCAAGTGAACTGGTATGTAACGAGTCAGTTATCACATTCGAAGTGACACTCGTGATTAATATTGCCTCTCTGCAAAACACATCGATCATCTTGTTTTCTAACTTTTAATTTTGTAGGATACAGTTTCATAGATTATAACCATTTCACAAATACTTTAGGAAGATATATCTGCAATTATGTTATCAAATGCCTTTTCAAAGTCAAACGAAGTGAAGTCCATAATCTGTCAAAAGCATCACCTTTAATATACTTAAGGTGACATTCCAAATGATTCATATTAGTGGAACTTAGAATAGAAATACTTACCAAACTAATGCACAACTGTGACAGCACTATAAAGGCGAGCAGGAACCTACAAATACATAAAACAATACAAATATTTAATTAAAACGAAAAAGTAAAGCGTAAACTTGGCTTATAATAAGTTACAAGATACATGTCAAAAGATAAACTACTTTGTTGTCCTAGTTTTTCCTATGAAAGGAAAGTGTTTGTATCAAAACAACTATTTGTAGTCTGGAATGCTGAAAATGACGAGCAGATTTATTAAATAACTGTAAACTTTTTACGTACAAATTACATTTTGACATATGATCCATAAATTATGTCAGGACTGGGTGAAGACAGATGACTCAATGCTTGACCAGGTAGACCAAACATCCCAACCCATCAGAAGTTTGGTGTCCCCAGCAATAATAACCCTCAATAGACGACACTTTGTAAAGGAGAAGATTTCATACATAAATTTAGTCTACCTTGTTTGCTATAAATATAGATCTGACAGTATGATGGGAAAGTTAGTTAGATTAATTGCAACGTACAGCACACTATTAGTGATGTATTGGATTAAAACCAGGATAGACTTTCAGCTGAATCAGTTTGCTGCTGAGAACTTAAGATCTCGACTTTCATTTCCACCGTATAAAGTCGCATATTGGTTTACCAGTCCAAACTGATATTAATTAGCGATAATCTGAACTGCATGTCACCAAAAACCTGAATGTTAAAGTTTCCTGCAAGATTGCAGTGGGGCTCTCTGATATATTTGAACATAAACATGAATTTCGTGACAGGCAAAATTATTTAAATGTTCAAAAAAATCAAGAATATTTTGTTGTATAGTCCTATTACTGAGGTGAAAATTTTATTAGCTTCGGATGAACTTTCATTCCAAAATATTTTATGCAAAAACCAAGCATGGGAGAATTATCTATTTTTGGCCACGAAAGGTATGTAGGAATAAGTCGAACTTGTTTAGAACATTATTCTTAGCAAATTCTTTGATACAGAGAGGGCCTTACATTGGGAGAGTTGACTGTTCATCTCAAATATTGACTTATTGAGGAAAATTGTGCTGTTCTAGTTTAAAGTGATACCCCAACCCTGGGACTCGAACAACGTGTGTTGGATACTAACTTGGTTGGTTGGTATACTACAGAACGGAGATGACCAGAGTAAAAAAACTTCTTAAAGAACCGTATGTATGTGTGTTCACAAGTGTTCAAAAACTCGAACTAAAACGATAGTAGAACTCACTGTTAGAATGCTAAACTGTGACACGGTTGGACTGAGAAAGTGCTCGTTCATTATTTCCATATAGTTCTACCGTCAGTACAATATTTCCTTCGACACTGTCGCACAAAAAATCTAACAGTACTGATCGCAATTCACAGGAAAACAACTCTACAATTCGGCTGTCCACGGGATTTCAAAAAAAAAATTGAAAGGTCCTGATTAAATTATTGACAAAAATTGCAGTGTTTGTTAATGACTCCCTTGTCGAGAGGAGCGTGTTCCCTTCATGTTCAGATACTGAACTACAATGCATCCAAATGTGTTTTGTGCACAATATCGTCGTTATTACAGGAAAGTTACTCCAAAACCCTACCGTTAACAGACTAAAGAAGTTTGCTGCTTTGTGTTAATCTTAGCAGGATGTAGTATATGAAACCCCATAGTTGGGTAATAAATTGAATGGGTATAATTGTTAGGGTACAAGAATTCATTATACTAAGCTGGCAGAATCCCTGACAGTTGCACAAAAAGGGAGTTAAGCACTTGTTCCCATTCACCTGAAAATCATGTCAGTTTATAAGCCTTCTCACAAGCGTAACTTTTTGAAGAAGTAAAGTCAAAGTATCTTATGAACACTCCAACATTTTAAGGTACTTTTTCATTTTTGTTGATTTGAACCAATGAAACTTGAAACCTTGGAACTGGGCGTCCGTATAGATGAGACATGGTGAACAAGTGCAACTTGCTTTAAGAGCCACTGTTTCAAAACTATCAGCCAAAATTGGACAAAAAAATGCCTCTTTTTGGTAGAGTCATGTAACAATATGCATTGAATAATTTATAACAAAATATCACTTGTAATAAGTATGTATACACGGATACATGCCATCAGCTTAAGAAGTGGCAATAAATTTCATCTTTCAAATAGATTCATTTTATCATTTAACCATGGCATCTCTAGAGCAGCAAACAGTCGTATTGAATGTATTCGTTGGCTCAAGTAGGAACTGATCCAAAGAATAGCTGTAACTTGATTTTCTTTGACATGTGATCTATTGAACATAATTGATGATGCTCATAAAATGCAGCCTATCTTGGAAACATAAAGTGTCCACTTAATGACATACGTAATGTACCTATTTGTTAATTTCAAGCCCGACACCGCAATGCACGTGCAAAAATATTCAACTGATAATTTTAAATTTGAGACAATTTGAATTTTATCATACTTATAACTTATACATTTTGAAATGAATATCTTTCTGCGACGAGAAAATTAATTACAATGACATCCACAATAAATTTGACGCAGAGATAGGGCACGGTGATTTACAATTGAATAGTGATATGTGAAATATAATATATTGGCCATGAAAAGTTGACCAGTTGAATGTCTCTGTGAAGATTGTAATGTCCACAATTGGTGCGATCTTATCGTGCGTACTTTCTTTACAACATGCAAGTAATACATCACTTGAGATAGGGACTCCAACTTCACTTTAAGTTGTGCCTGTCACTTGGGGCTATTATTTGGACTTTTTCATGTTAAATGAGGGTTGGAAATGCTTTGAGTGATTTGTCTTGTGCTGCTGGTGGTCACTCTAGATGGGAGGAGACGGACAAGGCAGTTAGTTCATCATAGACTATCTATGCCATGAAAGCTTACATGGACAGTAGGAGCTACAGAGGGAAGGAAAGGACATTTCAGGGTCATTTGCGGGATAGTTTAGGGGTGGGTTGAGCCTGACAGGGTCTGTTTGTGTTCTCTGGAGGGAAAACATTACTTCTGCATGCTCTATTATATCATGTGATTTAGATGTTTCCCATGCTGACAAGCTTTCCGTATGCGTCCTTTATCTGATTGATATTGATGTATATGGACAGGATCCTGTAACCGGTTGTATCTTTGGAAACTGTTGCGTTACGAGTAGCCAGCTGAGTATAATTCCTGTTTGTTTCTGTCTTTTCACGAGATTAGTTACAGCTTTAAAATTAGCTAAAGATGTCAGTGACATAGTGTACTTCTACACAAGTCTAATCTGATAAAACCATTCATTTAAATAAGTACCCAAAAACTAATCACTGCTCTATGGTAATAGATGTAATCAACCTAGGTTAATTACCTATCATTATTGTAAAAGTAACAATATGCCTTAAAAGGAAATCAGTTGACCACAAGTGCTCACTACTAACAAAGTTGAATTTAAAGTTTACAATGTGTGTGGCAAAGCACTGCTTGACCAGAGTTTAGGAAGTGACTAATAAAAGTGTCATGCATTTTCACAATAGAGATGTAACTTCAAAAGATAGTAGGTTCTTGTGATGCTGGCTTTGGAGACATTGTTATTTTATAATGACAGTATTGCCCGTGTCAATATGTCAGAAGATGGCAAGTGTAACTACAGTTCTCTCCAACTGACCAGACTTATGGGGCCAAACCACAGTGTTCACATTAAATACTTCACTGCTACTGGAGCACCAAATTATCCCAACAATCAGACTGTAAGAGGGAATTATGCGGGTAGATAACAAGCGTTAAGATTTCCTATTACATCTATTTACCCTTTGCATCTAATGACTTGCTAAACGAAAATAACAAAGATGAAAGAAAGCCACAAATCAATCAGTTCCATAGAAATTGCCTCCTTATGTCATTTTCTAAAGTTACGACAATGATTGGTTGAATGATTGATCTCACTTAAACTAAGTCCCGCGCGTGTTACTCATTTCCTTTTTTGTCGCTACAAAACTGCCGCAAAAAAGCAATGGAAACAAAAACTTGCTACGGCAGCCCAGCCATATCAACCCTAACAATCCTTGTAGTCTTGTAGGCTGCATTCAATGGTCATTTTGTAGTCTCGTACTTGTACGTAAGACACAAAATAATATATATCATTTCTCATACACCATAAACTAGAGTGAAAATGCAAATGCATGGTTGCAAAAAATGGAAATTAGTTCAAACGTCGTCAGCTTCTATTTGGCAACTAAGTGGTCAACTGTCAAGTAGGTTTGTTATGAAAAGTTATACGCAGTTACTTGACTGAAGCCCCAAGTGCGAATGTTTTAATTATTATTGAAGTTCTAGAATCACCTTAGCAAAACTGGGTCATCGATAATTATGGAGCATTTCTAAAACTTCTTGCTTCCCCTTCTATAATTTTTGAAGGGATTTGGCCAATCTAATTTATTTTGCAAACAAAACAGGTGCTTTTAAGAAATAATATTTCTCCATTAAATTTGGCGAAATTAGCGGTAATTGATATGAGTGAAAATAGTTCAGTGCCAACTGTCATGGTTTCTGAATCCTGCTTAACTCGATCTCACTCAAACTATGTGCTCTGGAAAAGATTTTTTTATTTTATGACGTACGAAAAGGAAACATTCGAAATAATGGAATTTTGATTGCCAATAGAAAAACATGTTTCTGAATGGAAAGTAATAGCTGAGGGTAAGAAGAGGGCGACAGCAACTTTCAGTGATTACTATTCATGAACTATACTAAAATCACAATTGCTTAGTTTAAATCATATGTATAATAAAATAATACCGTTTGTGGCACATACATAAACGTCTGTGTTCCTTGACTTTGATTCAAAGCAATTGCCAAATTGTCTATGATTACCTTTAAACGTTATGATTTACTTACACTTGCTTGTAATTGGATATTTGAAAAAGAGTCTTTTGAGTTACATACTAAAACATTCTAAAATGTGAAATGTACTTATGTAAGTTGATACCACAAATATTCATTTATCTAACCTTGAACCTGCTTTCTGAAAATCGTAATTTACGACTAAATATTGCTTATGATATGATCTATGAAAGTGTTAACAATACGTAAGAAATGTTCGTGTCATTTAAAGCAGATATGATGAGCATTTGAGCATGCAATATACTTTGCACAAAAAGTGCTTGAAAGTGTGCAGGTATGAGCACAGTACACAGTACTCCTGTTCTTTTAAAAGAGTGCATTGCGGCTTTTTGAGTCGAATACAAATTTAATCAAATTTATATCGCATTTAAAGACAGACATGGCGTTCACCATATGTTACACCAACATTTGTATGTATTTAGAGACTATCATTGCATGCTTTACCAAGTTCGTCATATCCGTGGTAATATGTTCACCAAATTTTCTGATAAATGAAGAATTTACGAAAACAATTACAGTTTTTGTTCACATCATTTTAAATCAACTTCTTTCCCGCACTTCCTTTTAATTTTAATGGAAATAGAAAAGCAGCGTGACTTCAATTTCAGGAGGTGTAAAAGAGTGTCAAGGGTAATAAATTTACTGGTAACTTAAGTCAGATAAAGCGAGTTTAGGCAAAATATTTTGCACTTTTGGAAGCCTTGTTTGTGGCTTTGCTTTACCGGCGATGCGAGGCTATGTGAGTGCATCGTAGTTTGAACACAGCGGTGCTAGGGACATACCTTGCCCCTGAAAGACAAGAAGGGGTACCTAGAGACCGTACCAAAAGAACATACCCACAGCTGAATGGTATGACATAGACACAAACAGATTTTGACAGTGCAGCGATGATGGATAAGGAATATAAGAGATTCTGTATGAAATTCAGCTTAACTAAAGATGCTTTCGAGGTTAATATATTTGTAAACATAACCAACATTTGATTCCCATTTGAAATTTATAAAACATCATTTTCATTTTATGCAATTCTCAGCGAGATCGCATATGCCTTTATAATGATTTTGTTTTTTCTTTTTGTACACTTTCGTCGATTATTTTGTTGAATATTTCTATCAGTAGAAATTATTCTTAAATAAAAGCCAATTCCCTCAATTTTCACCCAAATGCGCTTGTAATCATAACTGCTCAGTAACCCTAACACATTAAACAACAAACGAAAAATGTAAACTATTAGCGAAATCAAATCAATTTGTAACAGTAACTTAGGACCTATCACACACACAAAGAACAAATTGATGGCCAATTAAAGACATTCCCAAAAAAACATGGGTTACAAGCCGAATATGGAGAAGAAACGGTTATTTAATACCCTAGCTTGGGGATTTCTTTGCAAGGGACGCTGCACCCTTTGGTTTAGGTTGTAGGTTCTACACTGACTTAGCCACAACCCCAGGCTTAGTTGAGGTTGGGAATGCTCGAGAAATTAGACAATGGATCGTCATTCACAGAGTTAAAGATTCCAAATAAATTAGTTGGAGATGTACTACGGAATTCGATATTTGCGATTTTTCCCCTTTGGGGCAAATCAGGTAATGTAGGCTCATGTCAGATTTTGTGGTGTAGAAAATATCCATGTGCTCCACGGCCTGTATCATGAATCCAAATAGTACATACAATGTAACCATATATTTCTCATTCAAACCGAATAATGTGTTCAAATAATATATTCATTCCATAACTGATGCAAAAACAGCTAAGGTATGCTTGCAACGAGCATTTCATCTCGGGTTAATCCAGACTACCAGACTAGGCCTTTTAATTATATACTTCAGCCTTTTGAATAATCCACATAATGGGATCTCAAGACCACTAATCCAAACAGATTTTCCTACCTGTTCATTGTTGACTCTATTTTTAAGATCTTTGCTGATCTTTTGACTCCTTTACTTAATCAGGTGTGATACATATTGATCAAATCTACACTTTATTTTTCCCCTGTCTTTTATAATTTTCTTGCTTTGGATTTATCTTTGAAGAAATCTAATTACTGTACTACAACTCCTACGCCTTGATAATATTTTGATACCAATGCCAATAATTATGTTACATATATGTATAATTGAAAGTCGGGATAAGTTTAATCTTCAAGAATATAAAACAAGATAAACTATCTGCGCATCATATCTATCTTGGTAGGACTGTCAAGGTTGCATTGAGTATGCAGCATAAAAATATGTGGGTTTTATTTCAATATTAATAATGTACTTTTGAGTTTTGTGAGATTATACACAATGATGTGATACTGTCACTTTCAGCATAGCCATGTTCTATTGGATTGCCAATAGTTATGAAATTATTTAAGTATGAACTAAGTTTTCATTTCTTTTACCTGATCAAGGCATACTCTGGAGGCGACTCGGCAATGAGTCTCATTTCCAATTCCCAGTCCCACATAGGCAGCATATGCGCCTCATACAGGAGAATGAGCGCCTGCATAGGCGTTCAGTGGCGCGCTGTTCCAATGCATCCAAGTCAGGGGATCATAGGCCTCTATATTGTCTTGTATTTGAAATGTTCTATTGAATAATCCAATGACAAAGAATGTATTTCCAATAAAAATGTAATTTTTTTTGTTCTGCACTTTACACGCAGTCGAAACAATGAAGGCGCAATTTGTTATTAAATCCACCACAGGAATTATTTTGATATTCCAGTATTTGGAGAGAACACCGAACTCTTCAATGTAAAGTAAATGCCCCAAGTTAAATCCATGTTACGACATTAAATATCCAACACTATATGTATTAACACGCTTATGACATATGTTTTAAAGTATAAAACCCTCTTGGTGTGTTGTTATTCCTCAGGCTTTTACACTGAGGGTTGGTTGCTCGTTGCACATCAAAGTGAAGCTCCACGTGCTGGTGCAGAAATTACCCGTTTAGATCACGCTTAAAAACAGCTCTCGCCTTATATCCATGTGTTAACGTTGTGTTAGGCTAATTAATCCAACTAATTAAGGTAATTGGTTTGTTAAAGCTATACAGCCCTCAGGTCTGTTACATAAAGGGTGTACAAGCGAAGTAAAACTAGTACTAGCAGGTCTGTGTAGATAAGACCCTGGTCGAAAAGTTGTACTACTGTTGACAGTATAACTGAGACTGTAGGACTGATACTGCAAGTCTTGTGGCCACGCGCTGTGACCACCCCGCCAATCAGACATGTGATTCCCTATCTCTGCCCCTGCTATCGACGTCGACATCTAGTGGCAGAAACATACCTACCTAAAGATACCTTTGCTATGTAGACAATCCATACACTCAAACGGGTAGCAAGTACTTACAATGCAGCAATCAGTGTAAAACTGTAGACCCTGTCGTCTTTGCAAAACTCAAATGCATATATATACTAATGAAATGCAAATAAAATTTTAAAATACATCTACCTTTAAATTCGTTTATGTGTGTTGACCATTGTGTGTAATACATTTCACTGTAAAGTTTAATTCTTGTGATCTTTTTTCTTCTGCTTGGAGTGTTTATATTATTAGAATATTAAAATTCAGTTTTAAAACGCAGTTGTGAAAGTCATATCTAATGAGCAGGCTTTAAATGTTTGGCAGTTTTACGTTTGCGAACCTACTTAGAATGCTAGTACTCAGAAATACGTTTCGGTGTTGAAAACTTAAAAGCGCATTAAAACAGCGATTTAAAGCTGCTGTTGTGTACTGAGTTGACTCATGCATCAACCAACTAGCCCACAGTTATCAGATATTCGGCGACCATGTGCCAATATTATTACTGGCAGGGGCACAAAGATTTAAGTATTAGGAAGTATTGTACATTATTAAAGTCATAATCCGTCTTAAGGCTCCTCTGCTTAACATTAGGCTACTGCTTTACATTTAAGTAAAAGCTCAGTTTAGAGCACCTTTAGTTACTCATGACCATTTCAAGTAACTGTACTTTGCCGTATACACCTTGTGTACTTAAGTTTTAGTATCAACTTGTCTGCGTTTTGTCACATGCGTTTGTTGACTGTTAACAAGTATCCCATAAGCTACTCATTTTAGCACCTTACGAAGAATATGACCCTGATAATGTCTGCTGTAAAAGGTAACAAAAATGTGCGTGGAAGTGCAAAGACGAAACGATGTTTTTGAAAACCTTAGGAAAAAACAAGTATCTTTTTCTATCCTTTAATGGATATGGTATTTTTTAATTGATTCTTTTTCACCTTGCATTCAGTAGAAAATTAAATGTTAAACCTTTCGTTTAGCCACAATTTTCAATTTACTGATGGAATGTTCCAAAGCTGCGTGGCAGGTTTCTTTCCGGCTCCGAAGCTGCTTGCAGCTTCATATCACTCCTCATAGTGGACTGATTTTCTATCGCACATAAAGCTGTTCAAAAGGCAAACGGTGGGTCGTTCTTTTGTCAGGAAAAGAAAATAACCATCACAAAATAAAACAGCACATAAACCAGCATTCATAGCACAAGATGACATTTTCGTTCACATCTCCATTTTGAGAACTAAAGAATTTCATGCTGAGCTGTTAGTCGAGTGGGAGACAGAGTGTCAAATTTCGCAAAGTGAAATAAAAATCTTAATGTTAATCTACAATATTTAACCATTTTTCAGCCAAGTGACATAAAGAAAAAAAAGAAGAAAAAAGAAAACGGTGACAAAGGAAAACTTCCAGCTTTGTACTCAATACCGAAGAATATCTTTTTTCTGATTTGTAAATAGTAACTAACTTTACAGAAAATGTAACACGTTTAGCACAGTAAATATGTGCTATGGTAGAAAATGGATTCAATAGGAAGATGAACATTAATAGGTCTTAATTTATGTGTTATGTACATAGTACTGACAGTAATAACAGGGTATGGAAGGGGAAGTTACTAGCCCAGGGCCACCAGACATATATGCCCTGTGATCTTACTTTCCCAACCTGGTTTGGAAAGGCCAGTGGGGCAATGGCTGAGGACCCCCTTGCCTAACTAAATTGGAAACAAATGCACTTCCCCTAAAGGTTGTATGGGTAATTAACCATGACTTAAGAGTGGTGATGTCTAGTCTGGTCATTTATGTGACAGAAGACGTGCACGTACTCCTGCAAAAGGAACAAGATCACTTTGGAGGTGTGAAGAGCATATATCTAAACTGACGAATCTCATTCAACACTATTTGCAAAATTGTTTTTCTTTTTAGTACAAAATAATGTCAAATTACAATGTGAAAAAGAGCCTTAGGGAATCATAATGTTTAAATACAACTGAGCATTGTTAGTTTTTTTATTTGACAACTGTATACAGAGCCTGGGGCCAAGCAAAGAAAGACTGAACAGTTTTGGTTAGGAACAAGCGGTTTACAATTTCATTAAATCCTATTCAGGTACACTTCAAAAAGACTGGACCTGTTGGTATCAATTGAGCACTTCGGTGAACAAAGTGATAAACCTGCCCAAAATTGACATCAATTTTATGCTGATTTTGACTTTGATCACACACCCTATCAGAAACATTATAGCTAAACTATTCCCCCCGTATTATAACCTTTTTCACTAGTACCCATTTACTATGACATTGTAAGCATTACCTCCATACTTCTATCCAACATTTTACTTTCTGAAAATTTGATACTAACAGGTAGTATTTCATAAAGTAATATATAAACTCAATTCGCTAACATGTAGAAATGTTTGTCGCTGACAATTAGGAAATATTTTAGGACAAAAGCGATAATTCACGTCAGGATTATGTGTCAGTTAGTTTTCCTTGTATTATGTTTTAGATGTTTTAGATATAGTCGTGGCAGACAACAATTCAAATGTTACAAATTTATACATGTAGTATAATTTTTGGAAGCTTCCAAACACATGCCCGAGGCATTACCAGACAAATGAATATGAAAGCTGGTGGAAATGATAAACATTTTGTAAAGATGGCACCTATTCTAGGTTCATTGAGTGCATTATGAAAGAGACAATATAAAACATTGTCATCACAAGTATGTTATTATCAATGTCCGCTGACGATAAATCAATATGACGGCCACTCAATCATATTTGTCGCGGCCACAGCCTCGTTAATCGCACAGAAAATGAATATTGATACTTATATGGTCATTGAACAAGAGGATTCTTCGGAGATGTCTCCAGTGCGGCATTGGCCTTGAATTTGATCGTTACTGTAGAATCAACATTCTTTGCGACATCTTTTTAATTTTTTTTATGTCCATTTGTGGGCCGAGGTTCATTTAATGAAGCCCGTTTCTGAGTAACTTGAGCTACTCATGAATTTTAAAGCCAGAGTGGACCTGTTTCACTTGCGTAAGGAGTGGACGTAATTTCTAAAGTCAATGGGGCCTGTCTTAAAATTCGGGAGAAAATCAAACTATTTGTGTATTTATGTAAATGGCCCTTTGCGACTAACGTCATAATGTACCTGTTTGGAAGTTCGTCTACGTTTTGTGGTGTACCTTATGGTTGTACCAAGGCCTCAAACTGAGCCAGTATACAGGTTGTCGTGAAGGACTTAAGTATGTACAGTACCCCCTGGATTGTACCTGGCTTCCTACCCCATGGTGATCCGGCCTGGGTCGGTGTACTTTTAAGGACACACACTACCACTAGTGCCTTGCTGCTGGCGCTATTATACTTATGTATGTACTTCCAGTTGGTCATATTTCGACGGAAAAACTACATTCCAAAGATATCTGCCTATTATAATGACATGTTGGAGTATCAGCTAAAGTTCTAGACATGAATAGAATGTTCAAGTAGAAAATGAATTTCTATCCTCATATAGGAAATCTGCTTTGTGCGTAAAACAAGCATACAGTTCAGTCAGGATTCAGTTGGCAGCATTCCTGTAGCTGTATCACGCTGTGCGTTTTACATACGTTCTTAGTTAAAAAGCAAATTGCCTTACATTTGTTCCAATAAAAAAATCAGTGCCATTAAAGGGCGGCTTGGGTTATGTATTAGACCTGTGTAACTCAGTTTATGAAAAGAAAGCAAATTTAACTCAAGTATAATGATCGCAAAATATACTTTTAATTGTGTGACTGTCTTCCGTTCGGTTACGTATTATTTACATTTTCCAAAGAAAAAAAATACGATGTATGATCCTTAACATTCGTACTTGATATCAAATAGAAAAGGAAAGTTAAATCTTTTGTTTAAATAGACCCTAGACAAAGCACTGGTTTACCCGAGTTAAATTAGCTTACCTTTCATGTATGCTTCAAGTTTAAATTCTGAGATACGTCAATAGGACAAAAAGTAATCTTTGTCATTGATAGTAAATACTGGTATGGAAAGAACAAAATGTGATTTTGTTATCTCTCTGATCAAAAATTGCATAAACGGAGATTGAATTACTAACATATATTGGATGTTTAAATGTCATATCAAAATACATTGAGACTGAGATGAGAATATTATTTGACCAAGTATGTGATGGCTACTCGAAATCTTAACAACAATGGAATGCAGCAATGACAGATAATAACCACCTCAAAGAAGAACAAAAATCGCCTAATTACGAAATGTCAGAGCCATTTTACTTCCTGGCAGGTTATTTTAATTGAAAGCAAATTTGATCTTACTTTTGTGTGATTGATACGAAAGAACAATTTAATTACAATAACGTGCACTTTGATTTGGTACTTACAGGTAGAGGTAAAAAAAAGTTTAAAATCGGTAAAGGATAAGTGTTATTATCCAACTCACAAATCATATCGCCTTCTTTTTTTTGTTTGGACTATACTAAAGTATGAACTTAATCTGCACAATCAGCTAATATTCACACATTTTCATTAGAAATTGAAAGTAACACAGTAATTGTATCAAAATTTCCTTGTTACTCAGCAAAATGTAAGTTTTGCTGTCGCAATAGATGTTCGAGATACATTCATTTCCTAAGCGTCTTTTTGTTAAAGTCCCATCTGACATGAATGTTCATTGTTTACTTTTGTCTTTTCCTCACAAAAGGCATCTAAGGATAGATATTCTCCGTGAGTATTGAAAGGCAAAACCGTGCTATAATCTTAATCAGTAAGAATAAACAGCTGACCAAGATCATAACAGTAGTACGAACATTGAATGTGTCTAGCGGTGACTTTTGTTAGCGTAACAACCTGCCCTCTTTCCTGCTGAATAACCAAGCGAAGTCTCCCGTCAATCTAGGGACTTACGGCGGTCTATTCTATTTACCCATAGCCTTGGTAACTGCATCAGTATAAAGGTCAACCCAGCCAGTAAGCAGCCAGTGCTGCCGGGAACACATGACCACGCACATGTACATACGTTCAGCACTCAATAAAACAGTCTAAGGCAATACCACTCGTTTCTTATTATTTCACCCTTAGACAGAATGCAACACTTGAAAGTACCATTAACAGAATGGCATGGGACAACACTTCTGATTTCCAAATATTGACTACAAACCACCTTTTGACGGCTTATCAAGAGGTTTCCTTTGGGAAAGGCCCCATTCAGAGAATGTAATTCGGTTCTTGAAGTATTTGCTCAATCATTAAAACTTTACGCATGGGACGTTAAGTATAAATATTATGATCTGAAGTGAAGTGAGTAGAAGTCACTAATAAAAATGTTTCCTTTGCGCATAGCCGGAATGTACTTTTAGTTCCAAATATAATTGTCTAAAGTTTATATTTATATTCTAAACATGTTTTTTGTATTTATCGCAATTTTCACTGCCGCTGAATCTTCAACTTCCACGTAATGAGAGCTTCTAACATAATATTGTTAGATTACACATGACGTCTCCACATCCTACAAGCCGATTTGTTCCAATTAAGGACAAAAGTTGCGCATGTAACATAATTAACTCAAAGCATAAGAACTGAAATCAGACAACTTCATTGATAGCAATAAAAATTTCATCTTACCTCATACCACAGTCTAAGTTGCCATCTCTGTAACCAAACCATAAATGCAGATCCATCCCGACTGGAATTAATACCATCCAACATTTATCTAATGACAGCTCTTCAGCAACACTCATTACTACAAGTCGATTGTCTGTGAGTGTACTTATATAGAAGGGAGGAGGAACACACGAACAATGGGCTCCTTCACCACAGACAATTTCCATATTATTAGCTATTATCGCACAAATTTGGTAAAATGCAGTAAATTGCTATATTAAGACGGAATAGGAAATACACATTAGCTTTGTTTGTTACTATTTCAGTCCTTGGGTGGGCGAAACCACAGGGTTACTCTTAAGTTTCCCTCTGTAAATGAGGGGAAATCTCATGGTGGTTATGATCACGGAATACCATTTTATTCCAGTAACACTTTTCGCATTCACCGCACTCCTTATCATTAAGAGGACATATTTTACTTATTGTGCAATCTCACTTTGCGACAAGAGACAGGATAAACAAGTATGGAAATAATATATGTCTATAAAAGTGAAGATAAAGAATGTCAAATAGGGAATAGAAACATATTTCCAACTCCTCATCAGGGAAATATGCCATCCGATTACCAAATATGGTTTTATACAAGATTAAAGGATGTCAGTGGTTGATCGTTTTACTTGACGGGGTTAAATAGGTACACCCCAAAGATAAACTTCCAAATTGGAAAGCTTTTAACTCTTTATTTGTATTTGGGTGCTGCGGATAAAATACAAAAGCTGAAATAGGTCACCCATAATAATTGAATGAATGAAATGAAAATGTCTCTGCTACCCGCATCAACTCCAGGGCGGCCTGCTTTCTTAATAATGGCCCTTTTATGTTTTATTTTAAAGGAAATTGTTTTCAAGGCATTTTCCGTTTCAGAAAAAACAACCTAACTAAAAAAACCAAACATATTGTGCGCACGAACTAAGGAGATTCTTTGCTACATCCTTTACGTATTTAACTTTTTTTACTCACTCCACTTGAAAAGTCACAAAGTCACAAAAACATTTCCTTTTTTGTGACAAAAAGAACCTCTAATGGTATGAGTGGTTGACTTTCCGTTCTGGTCTGTTCTTGATACAGTACACAATACTTCCGCTCCAACTACCTGGCCTTTACATTACATTTTAATGTCATCAAATAGATATAAATTTCAGTCTTGCATCAGTGTTGCTTATTGACAAATATCATTGTATGTGGAGGAGTACAGCAAATGGTTTCAATCGCAGCTCACATCCTTTCCGTTTGTATTTGAAACAACCATTTCTGATACCATTTCACTTGTGCCAGAGAATTAATTACTTACTCTTCCGGTTTTGAGGGTTCTACTCTCAAATTTAGTCATATAACAAATACAGCAATAGAATATTTAAAAAGGTAATAGTACGTGTAATATCACACGTAGGTGACACTCGCCAAATATGGCTGGAAGCATGTATTGTTAATACTCGTTCATATCAGTAAGATACATTTATTCTTATTTTTGACATATCAACATATCCTCTTACGCCCACAATGAAGATTATAGTTAAGTGAAAGATCTGATAAAGCTTTATTTTTCAGTGGGCATTAACACTTTGTTCGCACGGTTGTTGGCACGATTTTCGAAGCCTATTAAGTCGCTTGTGGATGTCGTTAACAGTTGAATCCCTACTTATTACTCTATTTTGGCATCTGGTAATCAAGTAATTTTCGAGAATTGGGACATAGTCTAATTGTCTGCAAGTTACTGCAGATCAACATGAAATTGTCAAGTAATAATCTTGTCAATCTCTTTCCCCATGGCGTTCAAGAATGTCCCCTTCCTTAGAACCAGATGCAAGTCCCGAGAAACGTTTCAAGAAACGCATTCGGTACTTGAGAATACTTTGAAGGTATCAATTTTATCGCAGAGTTGAACAACCTGCCTCGGTTGGCACGAAAAGAATTTATGGTTGAAGTCATACAAACATTCAAACTTTACCATTATCATTTTCTCTTTGTCAAGGTTGGTTTTAGTTTTGTTTTGGTTATTCTGGAACATTTTGTTTATCATACAAGAAACGAAGAGAAACTAGAAGACATCAGAATAGAATCTGGTGTTTAGTTTAATTACAGCCTTTATTATTTTTCAACTTATCTTTTTCTGTTACTCTGGAGAAGAAGTTTTGAACTCTTGAGTGACGAATTCGATTTTCCACAGCCGTGAACAATGTAAACCTGTGCGAATGAAATATCTTCTTCGAAATTTAGGCTGGTAAAATAACACATTAATTACCCATGCTGTGCACAAATTTGTATTTGGCATCCTCGTCATTTTTGCAAAAAGTGACACCAAGTTAGTGATCGGCATAGTGGTCTAAATGTCGAACAACAACACCAATTAAATGGGAAGCACAAACCAACATTCTGACTTAGAAATAACCCACAAGTTAAATTTTAGCGCAACCAGTTGCTAGGTTCCAGCGCGACAGCGCAACATTCAAAATGGTGTTACGAACCTGACTATTAACAGTCGGCAATAATGCTGATAATTCTAACAATTCCTCATCTACTTTATAAAGTGCTAGATGCTCAGACAGATTATATAGATATAAACTGAATGACCACATACTTGGATGGCATAACAATAGGAGTCAGAAAGGACATTTTCTCAAGTCTCGTTTTCTTTTGCGAAGTCAAAATACATTCTCCTAATTTGGAAGCCTTGAAATCCTATTAGTGAATATGAGGTTTGACCTTTGCTGTAGTTCAGAACTTTTTAGAAAGTTTTTTCAGCGTTTGTTTAGGCAATTGACAACAATACTTAACATACCAACATGTCCTAAATGGAACAAAAGTCGAATCTATCAAGACATTATGCCCTCTGAAATGTCTCGAACAATAGAATTCAAGTGTTCCGTAATGTCTGACTCTTAAGTACCTTAGATCATCTTACCTCTCATTTCTACAGACTCATTCCACATCTTTACATACCCTTCGCAGTGGCCGACAAGATCTGAGCATTGTATGCAGAAGCTTTTGGACTACCTCTGACCTAATAAGTCCACAATGTGTTTTCTTTTGGCACACTATGAACTGGGAATGGTGGAAAATCAGTTTATTTACCACATATTCATGTTCAACTAATTTAACTATTTTTCGTTGAAGTCTTCATTATTAAAGCTGAATTTCAGTTTCACGAATCGGAACATTGGTTGCAACAAGGAAAACACCAGTTTTCAGTGTAACTATCACCAAAACTCTGATTACATGCCATGACTTCGAGTAGATGATTTTGAATTGCGTTAGAGTAGTTTTATTTGATAATTTTGCTTTTATGATATTAACTACAACAATTATCATTATTAAGCCAAAGAAAGAACTTCTCCGCACCCTGGTATGAAACGTTTTGCATAGTTGTTGGTATCTTTGGCTCATTTGGCATATATGCCAAAAGGCCTATAGAATCATGAAGTGTCCGTCATTGTCGTCCTGTGCTGTCATCGTCATCATTGTCATCTGTGCACAGTCACCCTGAGCACACCATTGATCATAGAGACTTCATATCTTACACACATATGCACTTATGCCCCCCATGAATGCCTAGCAAAATTATGTTGCTGTGACCATTATTCTCAAATTGGCAGCCATATTTGTATTTTTCTTTGACCCCTTCTCTTGGACATGCATTTGATGGAACAAACTTCATATTTGACAGTCATATGCACCTATCTACCCTCTTTATTTCTTGTAAAAAGTATGTTGATCCCACATATATTTCCAGTTTGGAAGCCATATTTGTGTTTTTCATATATCACATATTGGAGATTTCATCCAAAACACTCTATTTGTGTTCATTTGATATTGTGACTTAGATTGTCTTAGTTATTTGATAATGCGAAATGAGCTCAGGTCCATCTGGACCTATTTTTTTAAGAATGGGTGCACAATAACAAAAAGTTAACATCAGTGTATTTGTACTTCTAGGATGAAATTCACTTGTTGCATGACGATAGAGGACCGGTATTGGAAGCTCTTGTAGCAAGGTGAGAATAATTTTAAAATTGTATTTCACGTAAATAGAGGCACCAAACACTGGTTCTAGTGTTTATATTTGATTTATTAGGGCTACATTTTCTACATTTTAAAATTGTATTTATAAATGAAATGATATTGCCCTAGTGTTGTATGTACACATTCCCTATAAATAAATGCCCATTGAATGCATTTCATTTTCATTTCAGGACGATTCGGAACATTGAGACAACCCAGGAAGATGTGCGACTTTTGGGTCTGAGTGCCACTCTGCCCAACTACGAAGATGTAGCTACATTCCTCCGTGTGGATCCAGCAAAGGGATTATTCTTCTTTGATAACAGGTAAAAGTTCCAAACCATGGCAAAATGTAACCTTTTCAGTTTGAAGTCAAATTCAGTTTTCATATGAGTAGACAAGACTTCTCATCTGCAATATTTCTTTCGTTTTGTAGTTTCCGTCCTGTACCCCTAGAACAGCAGTACATCGGTATCACAGAGAAAAAAGCCGTAAAGAGATTTCAAGTGATGAATGATATTGTTTATGAGAAAGTCACAGAACATGCGGGAAAAAATCAGGTAAGCAAAAATTACTGATAATTCGATTAGTCGATTGCATGTGAAAGGTAATTTAAAGTGAACAGTGACGTTTTCAAATAATAGAATAATAAAACGTTGCGTCTGGTAAATGTACAAACTGTAAATTTTTATTTAAATTTCTTCCTTAAATTGTAGGTTTTGATATTTGTCCACTCAAGAAAGGAAACTGGTAAGACGGCCAGAGCAATACGTGACATGTGCTTGGAGAAAGACACACTGGGCTTGTTCCTGAAGGAAGGTTCAGCATCAATGGAGATCCTCAGAAGGGAAGCTGAGCAAGTGAAGGTATGTGACCTTGATATTTACTGTTCCTATTGTACATGTGACGGAGTTTTTAAAACGTCAAGCATTATAAAATGCTTGATTGCATTATTCCAGAATATGGAGCTGAAGGATCTATTGTCCTATGGATTCGCAATACATCACGCTGGTATGTCAAGAGTTGATCGTTTGTTGGTTGAAGATCTGTTTGCCGACAGACACATACAGGTCTTGGTGTCCACCGCTACTCTTGCCTGGGGGGTGAACTTGCCAGCACACACCGTTATCATCAAGGGAACACAGGTGTACAGTCCAGAGAAAGGTAGATGGGTGGAACTCAGTGCCCTGGACGTAATGCAGGTACGACTCAACACAGTTATAATCAAAATATGAATGCAGTGACGAATTGCACTAGTGTTGCTTCAAACTGTGACCCATGTGACATATTTTAAATAAGTCAGTTCATATTATGAAAGTACTTGATAAAGTTGTTAAAGATGATGTTCTTCAAATCAAAATATAATTTGTTTAAGATGTTGGGTAGAGCAGGTCGTCCTCAGTATGATACAAAGGGAGAAGGTATTCTCATCACAAACCACAGTGAGCTGCAGTATTATCTGTCGCTGATGAACCAACAGTTGCCCGTGGAGAGCCAGTTTATATCAAAGTTGGCTGATCAACTGAATGCAGAGATAGTATTGGGAACAGTGCAAAATGCAAGAGAAGCTGTCCATTGGTTGGGTAAGTACATTTTCAACGGTTGAATTATAGAAATTCTTCAATACATTTACTGAAGTTTTATCCTTTACATTACTGGAAAAAGATAGGGAAAACATAGGTTCAACTTACTTATCGTTGATTTGATTTTCAGGATACACATACTTGTACATCAGAATGCTGCGGTCACCGACTTTGTATGGTATATCTCACGATCAGCTCAGAGATGATCGATTGTTAGAACATCATCGAGAAGATCTCATACACACAGCCGCATCACTTCTCGACAAACACAACCTCATCAGATATGACAAAAAGAGTGGAAATTTCCAGGTAAACTTTTCGTTTTCAAACTCAACTGCTGTGACACTTATATTGCAATTACTATTTTTGGGAACATTACTCCCCAACATTGCTAGTTTTTGGCTAAGATTTGATGTTTTGTCCTTAGGTCACAGAACTTGGAAGAATTTGCAGTCACTATTACTTGACTCACGAGACAATTGCAACATACAATCAGTTGTTGAAACCAACTCTCAGTGAGATTGAACTCTTCAGAGTATTTTCACTGTCATCAGAATTCAGATACATCACAGTCAGAGAGGTAAGACATTGTTAGTTATTGCCAGTAAATTGTAGTAAGGAAAATAGTTGGGAATTTAAATGAAGCATTTCAGTGAATTCACATTGTGTTATCTTTGTTTTCTTCAGGAAGAGAAATTGGAGCTGCAGAAGCTGATGGAAAGAGTTCCCATTCCAATAAAAGAGAGTATAGAGGAGCCCAGTGCTAAGGTGAATGTTTTGCTGCAAGCGTACATCTCACAGCTGAAGCTGGACGGATTCGCACTGGTTTCTGACATGGTATACATCACGCAATCAGCAGGCAGACTGATCAGAGCAATATTTGAGATTGTTCTTCACAGGGGATGGGCACAACTCACGGACAAATGCCTTGCACTCTGCAAAATGGTGCAGAAACGAATGTAAGTAAACAATCGATGAAATAAATATGTGGCACATCGTAGTGAAATGTAATTGTTCTACAGAAAAGTGTGGTCAGTGTTCATGGATTCCACATGAAGTTTTTGTGTAAATTGTGCGTCTTGTTGTTCAGCCAAACTAATAGTGGCCTTGCAACTTGTTTCAGGTGGCAGTCTATGTCCCCGCTGAGACAATTTAAGAAGATACCAGAAGAAGTTATAAAGAAAATAGAGAAGAAGAACTTTCCATGGGAAAGGTTTTATGATCTGGGCCATAATGAGATTGGTGAACTGATCCGCATGCCTAAATCTGGCAAAACGATACACAAGTAAGTAAACCAAAATCATAGTTTAGAGTTTTTCACGACTGATTTTTTTTTTCAGGGCACATGTCATCATTAAACGTGTGATATGTTTTTTCTGTTTATAGGTATGTTCATCATTTCCCCAAACTTGAACTGTCTGTGCACGTTCAGCCCATCACGAGATCAACACTGAAGGTGGAACTGACCATAGCACCAGATTTCCAATGGGATGAAAAGATACATGGAAACTCAGAGGTATGTAGCATTTAATCTTAAACCCTAAAGAATTAGTCAAGTGTTTCTGGAAAACACTGGTACAAGAAGTAAATTTGTTGTTATAGAATTTCATGTATTCCTTTTCAACTTCAGGCTTTTTGGATTTTGGTTGAAGATGTGGACAGCGAAGTAATCTTGCACCACGAGTACTTCCTACTGAAGAGTAAATTTTCACAGGACGAACACACCGTTAAGTTCTTTGTACCTGTGTTCGAACCTCTGCCACCGCAGTACTTTATTCGAGTCATATCAGACACATGGATCGGTAAGTTTGGAGATTTATCATTAAAGGTGCCAGATAATTACGTCAGAAACTTCGTAGTGCTAAGTCAGATGTATGGTTCAGTATTGTCTTGTACAACAGCAAAATACCCATAAACATGTATTTACACGATTACTTTTCTATTATTACAGCAAGTGAAACACAACTACCAGTGTCATTTAGACATTTGATTCTGCCGGAGAAGTATCCACCACCAACTGAACTGTTGGATCTGCAGCCGCTACCAGTTACTGCTCTCAGAAATCCAGCTTTTGAGGCTCTGTACAGCTCCAAATTCCCATTCTTCAATCCGATACAAACACAAGGTTTGTACATAATGAATTATTTGCCCCACATTTTGCGATGTAATCAGATGTTAATGTTTACACATTGTTTTGATTGTGTGGCTAAAATATGATTTCCTTTTATAGTGTTTAATGCTGTCTACAACTCGGATGACAACATTTTCATTGGGGCTCCAACTGGTAGTGGAAAAACTGTGTGTGCAGAATTCGCAATTCTCAGAATGTTCTCATCAAATCCAGATGGAAAGTGTGTCTACGTTACTCCTAAAGAAGCTCTTGCAGAACTGGTAAGTTTTGTATTAAAATTTTAATTTTGTATTAAAATTTTAATTTTCTGTACGATCCTATTCAGTAAATTTACATGTAGATTATGTCCAATTTTTATCTGCAAGGATCCATACATATTTCTCTTTCATTTTATTTAGATACAAGCAGACTGGTACCACAAGTTCTCGGTGCAGTTGGGAAAGAAGGTTGTAATGTTGACTGGTGAAACGGCTACAGATCTCAAACTTTTGTCAAAGGTCAGAATTAATATCCAAGATAAGGAATATCATTGTGAACGTGTAATATGAAGATTTTTATGATACTTGACAGAAAGTCCAGTGTGGAATGAAAATTCTTGAAATATCTTTTATTTAGGGCAATGTGATTATCAGTACTCCTGAGAAATGGGATGTGTTGTCGAGAAGATGGAAACAGAGGAAGAACGTGCAAAACGTCAACCTCTTCATTGTGGACGAGCTACATCTTATTGGTGGTGAAGAAGGGGTACGCATATTTTAAATTAGTACAAGCAGTGAGGTTTGGGATATTCGTAGAAATAAAATTTTAAATACTAGTTTATTATTACCAGATTTTAATGCAAAAGGAGTCGGGTATATGTATTGTGGTAACTATTATAATAAGATTTATTCATTCATTCATTGTAGCCGGTATTGGAGGTGATCTCATCCAGAATGAGATACATTTCATCCCAGATAGAACGTAACATACGCATTATTGCACTCAGTTCATCACTTAGTAATGCCAAGGACATAGCACAGTGGCTGGGATGCAGTACAACTGGATTTTTCAATTTCCATCCCAACGTCAGGCCTGTTCCACTGGAACTCCACATACAGGTTAGCTTTCATAATACAGTTTTCATATTTGGACAGATGTGTTACCTGTAAGCCTGAACGTAGTTGAAACTTAGTGTTTAGTCGAGTGGTAAATACACTTCTTTTTAATTTTCAGGGATTCAACATTACACACAATGCATCACGCATCATCGCAATGGGAAAACCAGTGTATCACTCCATAGTTAAACATTCCCCAAAGAAGCCAGCCATCGTGTTTGTGCCATCAAGGAAACAAACCAGGTTGACGGCAATAGACATTCTGACGTATTGTGCAGCTGACCAGCAGCCAACAAGGTTCTTGCACGTAAAGGAAGAGGAACTGAAGCCTTACTTGGATAAAATCAATGATAAGGTTTGCAAATTTGTGTCTGTCGATACAGGACGGACCTCTTCCTAGTGGTTAAGAGTTCTAATTTACAAACACGCTGCACTAGGTACATATATATGGATCTATAAACCAAAAAATAGTAGATTTCTGAAACAGTAATTTCTTATTGTAGACTCTGATAGAGACGTTGGCTAATGGTGTTGCATATCTGCACGAGGGTCTCTCTGACCTGGAGAAAAAGCTGGTGGAGCAGCTGTTTAACAGTAAAGCCATACAGGTGGTGGTTGTGTCTCGTCAGCTGTGCTGGGCACTCAACCTAGCGGGATATCTAGTCGTTGTCATGGATACCCAGTACTATGATGGGCGTCACCATGCATATGAAGATTATCCAATTACTGAAGTACTACAGATGATAGGAAGAGCGAACAGGCCACTGGAGGATGAGGAAGGTAAGAACCTTAAGTTTTCAGTCTGTGTTTCTCATTTACGTTTTAAAAAATATGCCATGCTTTCAGATGTATTGAATAGAGTAAATTTATGGAGGAGATTTTCACGTAGATAACACTTACTTTTTCAGGCAAAGCTGTCATCTTGTGTCAAAGTTCGAAGAAAGATTTCTTTAAAAAGTTCCTGTATGAACCATTGCCAGTTGAGGTGAGATTTTGATATTCTTAAGTCTTTTATTTGCTTCAAATTTCAGAAATAATTTGCATGTGATCAGATCAGAAATAATTTGCATGTGATCTGTTGTTTAATATCGGGTATTCTTATTGGTTGTGTTGTAGTCTCACTTGGATCACTTTTTGCACGACCATTTCAATGCTGAAATTGTGACCAAAACAATCGAGAACAAGCAGGACGCAGTGGACTACTTGACCTGGACGTTCATCTACAGAAGAATGACGCAGAACCCGAACTATTACAACCTGCAGGGTGTCACGCACAGACATTTGTCTGATCACATGTCAGAACTCGTGGAAAATACATTAAACGATCTTGAATCATCCAAGGTAACGTACTTATTCTATTATCTGTAGATATTTTTACATTGCAGTACCATTTGTTTGAAGCATGACCTGTGGAGTAGTGAAAGTCCATGCTAATGAAATTCCCAATGTGTGCGAGTTATTATGTACATGTAGTAAGTCGACCAGAGAAGAACACGTTATGTACATCTGAAAAATGTGTTTGTCTTATGTTTTGCAGTGTATTGCCATTGAAGACGAGATGGACGTGTCACCCCTTAACTTGGGAATGATTGCGGCATACTACTACATAAACTACACTACAATAGGTAAGTCGCCAGATTACATTTTAAAACATAAATTCTCAGATAAATTCTTGTAACCTAACCACGGACCACTTTATGAAAGATGAGTTTTCAAATTGCTAATTGTGACGTCCAGAGTAATGCACACAGACCAAACAGTTGTAACTCATGGCCCTTGCCACATTACTGACACATAACTTAGTAATTGATCATTTTTGCTAACAAAAATTAATATATATTTTGTTTCACATGTAGAATTGTTTAGTATGTCCTTGAACAACAAGACGAAGATAAAAGGTTTGATTGAGATAATCAGTAACGCATGGGAGTACTCAAGTATTCCTATACGACAGAAAGAAGATGCTATATTGAGACAAGTATGTAATTCGCTTTCTATTCATTCAGTTGTTACTTAAAACGTAACGGCAACTTTGATTTAGTTATAATTTGGGCTTGTCCAAAGAGATTACTAAATATTGGGTAATGGCAAAAATTCTGCGTATATTTGTGTTAAACTAATGTTTGTTATGTTTATTGCAGATGGCTTCGAAACTTCCCAACAAAGTGTCAGGAAAGTACAATGATCCTCACATAAAAACGAACCTGTTGTTACAAGCGCATTTGTCCAGAATGCAACTGAGTGCTGAACTCCAAGCAGATACAGAAGATATTCTCACAAAGGTAAAGCGTAACTTCTATTCCGTTACATAAAATTTGAAGGATATAATTTAATCTTACTGCATTCAGCAAGTAAATTTATATTTGTTGTCATTATGTTTCCTGTGATAAGAAAAATACATGTATTTCCTAAGAATTGCATTTTAAAATATATGTATTGTATATTCCAGGCAGTGCGGCTGATACAAGCATGTGTGGATGTACTCAGCAGCAATGGGTGGCTCTCTCCGGCCCTTGCAGCTATGGAACTGGCACAGATGGTGACACAGGCTATGTGGGGAAGAGATTCTTACCTGAAGCAGCTGCCACACTTCACCGCAGATATTGTCAAAAGATGCACAGAGGCAGTATGTACATTTGATATTTTAAACTTTTACTATTTTGTATCATTTTTAGTACAAGTACTTTGATATTTTGAGGCCATTCCACCGATGATGGTAAAATAATATATAAACAAGTAACGACACTCATTTTATTTCACAGAATATCGAAAGTATATTTGATGTCATGGAAATGGACGACGAACCGAGAAATCAGTTACTTCAGCTGTCCGAGGCACAGATGGCAGATGTGGCGAGATTCTGCAACAGATATCCCAACATTGAGCTTACGTACGAAATACAAGACAAAGATGAAATCTCAAGTGGCTCACAAATCAACATCGCTGTCACGCTGGAAAGAGAAGATGAAGTCACTGGGCCTGTTGTTGCACCTTTCTTCCCGCAGGTTTGTATTTTGTGTTGTTACAGATCGGTATTCATACCATATTATGAGTATTGAAAACGAAGCCTTACAAACGTTCAAAATTAGCCATGTATTTGATGAAGTTCCTGTTAGTTCCACGTACACACGGAATATTCCTAACGCTTGACGTTGAAATAAAGCAACAATCTGTTTGCACACAACTATTTTATTCTACAAGTCTACAGGTTACATGTGAGCATCTCAACTGCTAATCTAGTACTGACGCTTGCTGGCTGGCAGAGTTACAGCTGCATTGCTATTTGTATCATGAATATGCATTAGAATTAATTAGCTAAGTAGCTATCAGGCATCGGATTTTCGTGTACCTCTAATTATTGGAAATTGAAATTATTCCGAATTATGAGAACGGTTAATCGAATATTACGGCTAATATTACAACAAAACGACTGTAAATTATTTTGGGATGTTACATTATTGAACACACACAGTAATGTGGCTTAAGGATCTATGTTTGCGAATTTATGTCAATGCTTGTGTGTCTAGAAAAATACAATACCCAATGATTGTTGGGCTTCTAGATGGAACATCCGGGAATACAACAAATAAATGATTAATCATGTGAACTCTATGGCATTTACTTATTTACGTGTACATGTATTGCATAAAAATGTTTTTTTAATACATGTATATTGAAATACGTACCACTATGCACAACTTTCATATGGTGATTCAGCGCGTGTGATTTGATCTCTTTAACACATATTGGACACGGTAAAAGACCACTTTGATGGACTCTCCGTATATGATATTTCAAACGATTACTGTCAGTAAATGCTCTGTTGCATATTTCACAGAAAATCTTTTCTCCAGCTGCAACAATTAAGAAAAAGTTCTAAGACAGTTTATTTTTTTTCGGTACAGTAGAACTTGTCTTGAGCGACACCCAACTTTTCTACCCACAAAGTGTCATAAAAGGCAGGTGTCGCCAAAGACAGGGTCATTTAAACTTGTTTTAACAACGTTGTATGCACAGAAAAGTGTCGTGAAAAGACATAATGTCGTTCAAGACAGGTGTCGCTCAAGACAAGTTCTACTGTATATATTTTCCCTGGTAAATGTATGTCTTACATGTACTTCCAAGCATTTGATCACACTCACATAAGTAAAGTGAATGACATGGGACTTGCATTGAGCAACTTACAGTGAATTTTCATGTGCCGTTTAAGTTTGTTTTCAAACTGGAACCCTTGACCACAGATGCTGCATTGATAACGCATTTGGGAAAAGTGTGCGTTAACTCTGTGCTGCGTAAGTTCTGTCAGTTCATCGAAGCCTTCTCCACATCTCTGGCATATGTAGTTTTTATCCGTATGAGTTCTAAACAAAATACAAATAGTACATTAAATAAATTGCAAAACAATGTACTTAAAACATACGTTTCTTTTGGTATCAATCTGAACTACGTGGCTTTGAATTGTGTGCAAAAGATTCGAAAACAAAGTGTCCTACCTGAAATGATCATATAGTTCTAGATGTGTCTCAAATGTCTCTTCACAGTGCGAGCATTTGAATCTGTTCTAAAATAGTAGAAAAAGGAAACATAAATTATATAAATATGTATGCATACGTTACCAAAAATGTCACATCACACAACAAAGTATTGGTTGAGTTTAAACATTTTGTCGACTCGAGAATTGATGTCAAAGTGTACTGCCTGGCATTCTTTCAATTTCTTGTCTGTAGCAAAATAAATTTACGATATGCTTTCAGAGAATTATATTCATTTCATAAACGAAACATTACGAAACACACAGTTGAAAAGATACACAGTAACAACTTACCCCACTGTGCCACTGTTTAATATGTGCTTGCAAACAGCCGGACGTTTTGAAGGATTTGCCACAATCTGGACACAGACATGATGTTGGTGGATCCTTTATAAAAGAAAAAAAACAAAACAATTTGTTAACAGGGGCGGATCCTGGATTTCTCGTTGAAGGGGGCACCCTGGAGCCTTCTAGTGGTTGGAGGGGGCACCTTTTAATACCTTCCTCCAAAACCTTGTGCAAATGAAAGAATTTTGGGGTGTTGGAGAGGGCCTGCACCGGTGGTACCCCCCCCCCCTCCCCTGGATCTGTTAATGGTAAAATATAGTTTTCTCCGAGGATTCCGAGTCATGAGATTACACAAATGTCGCACTGACCGACAAACATAACACCCAAAAATCGTTTGAGAATAACTCTATGGTATGGAGTTTAATTTATTTAAGTACTAATTTAATTAAAGGTGTATATAATTTATTTTTGTACTTACGGCTGCATGGACGTTGATCTTGTGCATTTTATAATTATGTTTGGAGCCAAGCTTTGTATCACATATTTCACACTTGTATGGCAAACCCTCTGCAACAAGATACAGTTGGTAATTTTTATGAGATCGCTATTTTATCTAACAACTGTAGTTACGGCAGGATTTAAGAAAAACAGGTTTATGTACACCTGAGCTTATTTGGCATAAAATAATATCGGTAAATATGGAATAACAAATTATCTGTACCGTTGATGACTAGTGCTGTAAATCTGCCATTTACGATAACTAATTGTTTCATTTCTAGATAATTTTATACCTTGATGAACACCCCTTAAATGCTCTAATAAATGCCCTTGTCGCAAAAACGATTTCCCACACAAAGTGCACAAGTGTCGCCGCTCCCGATTCACTAAAAAAAATACCCAAAAAAACATTGATGTCGACTGTCAATAAATAAGTGTCGACACATAGTAAAGATAATATCTAATCGTACAGTAGGTCTTACAGTAGTACAGTCTTTTTAACCACACATAACTTCTGCATCACAAAAGTGTCACATCTGAGAGAAGGAGTTATGATTAGACACATTTGATACTAGTATATTTCACCCAAAATGTCGTACAGGAGAGGGTGTCACTCAAAAGAGGTGTCGTAAAAGAGAGGTCCTATTATAATTAACAATTAACACCTTTACACAATGCGAATTATGAAATGCTGCTGATGCTACTGGGGCTCGGCACTAGTCCCGGTAAGATTACTTGGTTACTACATAAGGTGCTGGCTTAAAGTTTTGTTTTGTTTTTGATTTTTTGTTGGACCAGGGTCCATTTGTGGGGCCATTGATTACCGCTGTTCTCGCTTTAAGTTGTAATGGTGGCTTTCACGATTAATTATTTCCACGACACAATAACAAGTGAATTATTTTTTTTATCTTCCAATAATTCATACTCAAATTGAAATTTATAACTTACTATCATGACATCGCATGTGACTTCTTAATCTATTCTTACTGATAAACACTTTGTTGCATATTGGACAGGGCACCCTCGACGGTTTGTGTACTTCTCGCATGTGTGCAACATAACGCTGAAATGAAAAGTAAGATATATTTAAAGAATCTTTAATCTAAAAGTTTAATCTAATGTTACTTTAAACAGATTCCTTCGAAGATTTAAGATATTTGTCGTATCCCTATTACAGCAATAAGTACCGTATTGTTCCTAAATAAAGCACCGTTTCTAATTAAAGCACCTCCTCTTTTTCATAAATAATTGAGTTAATGTTGACATAATGGATGCAACAGATTGTGCATAAATAAAACTAATACAATGTCAATATGAGGGTGTATTCAGTATTTAACTGGTAATTACAACTTTAAATTACCATGTCTGAACTTCAATACATGTAATTAATTTTACATGAGATCTTAGCATTGCATGATGTATCTCTAACACAATGTATCGATACCATGAACGGAATTGCTACGAAGGGGCGAATTTACCTTTCTGTTTGCATATTCCTTATTACACTGAGTACATCTGAACTCCATTCTATGCTCCAGTAAGTGTTTATACAACGGAGACCTGCACATGAAAAGTGTGAGCTTAGTATGATTACAACGAGATTATTATTTAGCAATTTAACTTTTTTTTATTTGCCTTTTTTTCTGTTGACCAAGGTCCTTTTTGGGACCACTACTGATAACCCCTATTTTGGACTTTGTGTCACCCTTGCCTTGGGTTTTAAAGCCAGGGTGGTTCTCACACCTGCACTCCTCTTCTTTGTGTGCGGTGATCCCATGGGTAATGTCTGGCGCAACACCCGCCTTTTCCACAATTAGAGGTGTAGTAATTCAGCTCTTTGCTCATGTACCCTTCAGGTATATTATTCATACTGATGAGAATTTTATCCGACAGAATGGTGGTGCATTATCGTTTCATGAAAGAAATGTGTGAGAAGCCTTCCGTACAAGAACATCACTGATAATATGTAATTACTGAGATAATAATACATACCGTGTTTTAAATGAAGTGTCACACAGGGGACACTTGGTTTCTTCTAGTACTATTCTTCGGCCTTCTTCGTCTAACTCTGTTCCGATGTACTGCATCAACTCTTCAAGAAGGGTAGGTTCCAGCACGGCACTTCTAAGATGACTGTGCTTTTTCCAACGTTTCTCTGGAAAAAAACGGAATAAAGTATGGTGAATGCAGTGAATACCTCATACTTAAATACAAAACCTACATTGTATATTGTTGCAGCAACGTGTTTTGGAAGTATCGCATACCGCGATAAAAGTGTAAATTTGCAAAAACTCAAAGTTGTGTGGCTTCCCTGTCGCATTTTAACTGTCAATCAGAAAGAGAAACACTGTACCTCGTTCAGTTTTTGTACTGTTGGCGGCACCACTCTCTTCCTCACACTCCTCACTGGGTTTTTCTTCATTAGCGCTCACTACAAAGTACCACAATCTTTGTGTGATCAGCAATGTATGCACTCAGATAACAACAGTGATAGATAGTGTAGCATTGGCGGATTTAGGGGGGAGGGCGCAGGAGGCGCACATGCCCCCCTACAGTAAAAAGTTTCATTTTCATGCAGTTTTTCCTGATTTTTGGGCAAAAATAGGTGAAAATTGGGTTGGCGCCCCCCGTGTGGGAAATCCTGGATCCGCCAATGTGTAGGGCAATAACAACGAGACAACGAGTGACGAATAAATCATGATTCTTTTGGCTCTTTGGCATTTAGAAAATTGCTGTGAAGTATCAACAGTGCAGAATAACAGTACAACTATTAAGAGATCTTACCAAAGGAAACTAAGAGTCACGGCAACGTAACTTGGATCAATAATCTTTGTACATTATGTTTTAAGTTAATCTAAAACGTCTAAATTACTGAACATAAGAAACCGGCAGAACACTGATGTGTGAATGAAAAAGATATTTCAGTTACCTTTCCATCCATGAACTGATGGTATATACAGGTGACTTCTGATATGTATATCTTTTTTCTCTATTATCTTAAACTCTTTGGAACACCAAGAACAAATCCATGGCTCATCCAAGTAAGTGTATAAGTTATCCTCCTCTGCACTGTCTTCTGTTTTCTTTGATATTCTTTTTCTGCAATGATGCAAGTACAACTTTATTGTCCCAAGGTTCCATTTCATTGGGTGCGTTTGGAAATGGTGTTTTCGAGAAGTATGTGGAGTCCGGAGCTGTAAGGTTTCTTACTTCCAAGCTCTGTTTTCATTGCAATTTAAACAAATGCTGACAGGCTACACTTTTACATTGGTTTTCCCAAGATGTAACTCGCCTCGGCAAACTGTTTGGCAGAGTGAATCCAACTCTTTTCCAGAGTCCAAGCGTAAATTACCAAAACACAGAGCACCAAGTTCTATCCAAGTGTCGCAGTGTGTTCTGTTTCAAATCGGGTCATCGTGTGCAGCCAAGAGTGACCAAACTGTGCCCAACGCACATGACTTAGTGTTTGATCAAGCATGGAGATCCATGCACAACTGTCAATCAAATCACCCACTGTGCCTGTCAATCAATATGCTCATATATGGTCTTCTTGATCACCTCACCAGAGGTCTCAGCATGAGATCTGCTCCTATAAAAGCAGGCTCATTTCACCCAGTCAGTCAGTC
>JBCAUI010039893.1:0-21010 GCA_038406195.1 Haplosyllis anthogorgicola | reverse complement strand
CCACAGTTGAAGCATGTGGATTTGGACCAGTCTCTTGTCCCTGGCTTCTGTGGTTTAGAAAATTTACCTCCCCCATTTTTAGTCGATTTGTTATTGGAGTTGCTATTTGTGATTGCTGACATTAGTATAGCTATTTGTTTTTTAATCTCATCCAGTGGATTACCCTGTTCATTCACATGCTTGAACCCATTGGCAATGGCTGACTTGACCCTTGCTTCTGCTGGCACAGCTGCCTTTTTGTTTTTAATTTGCCTGACAGCAAATGCCAGCTCACTGTAGTGCACACTCAGCATCACCAATTGACTCTGGGTGTTGGTGCTTAATGGCATTGAGGCCCTTTTCTAGTCTCAAAATGAAAAGTGGGATGGATCCCCTCTTTCCTTGGGTGATGTGATAGAAATTTTGCATTAGAGAATCCATAGAATCTTGATTCCTACACACCAATGCAAATTTCATGAAAATGGCCTCCACACTGCACCCCACAGGTAAATAGGTGATAGTGTCAGCTGCATCTCCTATACAAGATTGCATGATCCCCATGCACACAGCTTCTTCTGTGTAGGTGCATCAGGCATCCTCCACTGTATGTAACCATGCCTCCATAGTCACTCTTCCTTTCTCCTGGATGTGCCCTGAGAACTTGGGCAGGATCAGCAGCTTCTGTAATAAATGGCCATGAGCCAGACCTGTCCCTGGCATCACTGGGCCACCCACAGGTGCTCTTGGCCCTCTCAATTGATAATCATCCATGGGCAGTGTGGATGGCATATGTGTGGAGGGTGTTTGAGGTTCATGATCTCTCGGCTGAGATCTAGGCATCAGCCTTGCTGTATGATGTACCTCCCCCATACCTGTGGTCACAGAGTCTCTTCCCATATGACTCCTTGTGCAATGGACTACCTCCGTGACCTGGTCAGAGCAAACCTCATCACAGATGATCTTGACAGGAAGACTTAACCAATTTTGAATACCTTTGATTGGGGCCCCAATCTCTTCTGCAGTCAGAATGGGCACTTAACATAGTAAAATTTCTGTTTCATTCAATGGATGAATGCTTTGTTGCTGAATCCCAGTGGTTGCCATCAACACACCTTGCACCACATCTTTGTGGTGGAAAGCCTTGGGGAGTAAGCCCTCACCCTCTGTCATCACTGTCATGGTGAGAGCTGTCAATTCTTCTATGCAATACATTGTGCAATTCTTAGTTTTCTTAATGTACCCTGTGGTGATATTTTAGGTTATTGATTCTTGCTGTACTTGAGTTTGGACAGTTTAGAATACCTTGTACCTATTCTGTTTGCCTCAGTGACTAGTTATAATCAACACACCCTACTTTAAGATATTTAATCTGATTCTACTACATCTCTAATTACCTATACCCCTCTATCATCAGTGGCCTATTAAATTAAATCACTCTATCTCTGCAGATAGTGATAATGACTGCCTACTCATGTGTCTGTTTGTAGTGTGCAGGTTGAAGCAGTTGGCTGGCCAGCCTAAAGTTCCTTTTCACTATACTTAATCCACTGATGGATATTGCTGACCATACAGGGCAAGGTTTACTCCAACAGGTAATGTTTATTACGTTTTTTAATTCAAACTTCTCTCTTCTCCTTGTCAGCCGGGCAGCCGGACATTGGTCTTCTCACAACTTGTTTCACACAGTTTCTGGATGACTGGATGGCTTCAGATGACCAAGTCACATGACCATGTTCCTTGGTAAACAAGCAGCAGATCTCACTTCTGGATGGTTTCTGGACCATCTAATTGATGCTCTGTCAAGAAGGAAGTGAGAAGGGATGAATTCTTGTGGTTTCTGAGCTATTGATATCAGTTCTGGTCATCACTCTTTGTCCAGTGGTCCCATATTGGGTGCCAAAATGTCAGACATCGTCCTGGCAGTATATTTGTGTATTTTGTGATGGATGCTTGTCAGTTGCAACCCACTGGACAAAGAGGACTAGCAAACAGTGATTTGAAGATGTAATTGCTGGTTTATTGACAATAGCGCAACTGGAAATGATAGCAGTTATAATGATCTGGTAGTAATACATCAATCCGGGAGTAAAACCCTATAACAATATGAAATTAGCAATGTTATAGTAGAAAGTCGTTCTGCAGAGTTACTTAATGAATGTAAATTGATTATGCCACTGTTCTACAGTTACTAGATATATTCTACTGTGCGGATACTTGCGTTATTACACTAATTGTTTACTAATAAGAATAACTAAATGATGTACAATTACCTGAGGCAACTAGAAAATAGATATATGTTGATGTGATCCCTCTGATTACTGAATTCCTTCTGGATGCACTGCTCATGAGCGCTCTATTTTATATGGCTTTGGGGTGATGTCACGCCCACACTGCATGTATCACGTCACTTCCGGGTGCATTAGTTGGTACCATGTGGCGGGAAGCATTAACCAAGCTATATCGTAACTTTTTAATACTCAGTATTTATTAGATTATTACAAAAACATGGCTGGTGGTTCTACAGATTATGAAATTACGCATGTATTTCAGAACAAGATTTTTGTCAGTTCTCTGGTAATTAACTATTTTTTCGGAAGGAGTCTCCAAATTTATTTTACCGCATGAAAATAGCGCAATGTACATTGCACTTGTTCCAGTAAAATTGCAATAAAATTTAGCACGAATAATTCGTAGAACCCGGTGCAAATGTATTTGCCTTATGCTTTAAACCTTCAGTGTAAATTTCACGAGCTAGTTTCCAAGTAGGGTTAAAGCTTCGATTAAAACCAAATAAAAGTAGAATGATGCAGTCAAACGTAGACCATGCCGTCTACTTGTCTGTATTCATGCGGTGTGTCATTGCCGATCTTGAGTCATAACCCGAGGGCTATGAAATGTGATATAGGATGCTCTAGAAGTAACTGTCATCTTGAATGAAGCTGTTGTAAGTCTCCTGCGCAGTGATCTGGGTTTTAAGCAGTCCTATCTGCAGATTGTATGTGGAGAAATGTTGTTGAAAGCCATAAAAATGCATAGACACATACACATGATTTACTCAACGTAAAATGAGAAGATATCACATATTCTCTCGTTTCAGTTGGTTCCTTTTACAGTGAACTTCAAAGTTTTACATGACATGCGGTAAAATACATAATGGCTGGTGCCACCCACGTTTAAAGATGAAAGAACCTTTTTTTAAATCCGCAAATGAAACAGGCAATGCAGGTGGCTCAGTATTGGTCAGAAGAAATTTATTGGGGATGGCCATCTTTGATTTTGTACATGTCAATTTTTTGACATCAGTTCAGCTGAGAGCATTGAGACAATATGGATTGTAATTAGTCACAATGGAAGTGTCACATGCACAATAGGTCTGAATGCTCTGTACGCACAAAACCAGCCTATTAGACTGGATCTTTCATCTTTAATAGTGGTGTCCTATTTGGATAAAATATCTTTTAAAAATAAGTGCTCGTGCCGGTTGAGTGATGCCATTTATTAAGATATTTGAAAAGGTCACACAGTCCCATTCTGGAACAAATACACATGCATAATACATTGGTTTTCCACATATAGGCATCGCAAATTGATTTGTGGCCAATAAATATCTTGTTAAATATTTATGGTGCATTATAGAAAAACAAGTGAGGTCACTTAGGTAGTCTAGTTTAGTGGCCATTTGTGACTCACTTTGCAAGTCACAATGGTATGTTAACATGAACTAGCCAATTACTTCTGGGTGTAAATGTCCATTGTTATGGTAGGTTTGTTACATGAACAGCTTAGAATGTATACTCTCATGCAAGATAACCTCATATTCCCTGAGATAGCAAAAAGCTATGAAGCTAGATTGTGATCAGTGCATTACCAATTCCTTTTAAAAACCTTAAAAGACAGTTGATGAACATCGTAAGAACGTTTGTGCCGTTTCGTTTCTGACATATTTTGCTTCTTAGATCGTTGCGTATAATCCTTGTATATTTTGATCTTGCATCTATAATTGGTTACTCATCATGGAGTACATGAGATTTTCTTATGTTCAATTGGTAACGTACGGCATTTATGTAGTACTTTAAACCTTACCGGTTCGCAGGAAGTCTTGAAGCTAGGTATCCACCAGGAATCTGCGTAATGAGATAGCCCCAGAAGAACGAGCTGTCTATCATTCCTTTTGTTCCTGGTGACCAGTCAAACTCTGGAGTCTGAAATGTTGGATATTTTAAATTATGAATTAAATTGAAGCAAGAATTAACATAACTGAGTAATGTGTTACACTTGTTCATCACTACTGTATGCGCGGATTTGATGTTAGTATTATAAATGCGATCCATCCATTTTCTGTCTTTCTAAATTTCAACATCTGTAGATGATCAAGGCCACCCAAAATGGAGAAAATTTGTTATTTGTTTTTATTTGACACATCATTTATCTAAAATTAAATTTGTATGAAAATATTTCCAAGAGTGGAATCGCGAGTGCTCTAAAGTCACCGCTACGTTGCACTGACCCCTTCGAAGCTCCCTTTACATGTTGAATAATGTAATCAACTTTTCCATTAGGGATGCATATGAAAGCCGTGGTCAGACAATTGTAAATGAATCTGCTCCATATTTTTATGTCGAATATCATATTAATCAAAAGGCGCATTTATATTAGGGTACAGAAATACATTGGGTATTAACAATAAAGATAAATTATACGCATGAAGTAATGAGATATATTTGACTTGCAGAAAGGATTATTTCATTTTACCATCCAAAGCAACATCCTAGAAATAAGAACTCCAGGATTATTGGCCCCGTTGGCTACTTTGCAAGACTATTTGTTTTGGTCGACGCAGTACAAAGTTGATGTAATTTACGAACCAAATCCGTGTTATTATTTTCAACAAAATAATGAATGGAAACATCCACATAAATAAAAAATTGTTTACACCTCACGCAAAGCGAGGCCCTCACTTGGCTCCATCACACAGCTGCTCTCTTTGAGAGAGTTCATTCTTTTGTGTCGCACTAATCCAAAACTCATGAAAATTTGATAGCGAGTCTATGTAATATGTTCAAAGGTGATTGTAACTCGGATGCTATCGATTGTCGTAATGAAGGCTATTTTTAACTCACTTTTATGAATGTTGTATAAATTTATTACATTTTGCAGTGGCATAATTGACACGTTTGTATATTGCGATCATTAAACGAGTTTCAATCATAGTTTTTTTCAGGGTTCTTTAGGTTTTTTCATTCTTGCGGAAACGAAGTCACACGACAGATTAAAAATATGACATAAATTGTTATCCGATGGTTTTCATAGAAGATATTACATAAAATATATGCATGGCGGATGTAAAATTTATTTTCGGATATTACAGCGTTGTAACTAGACCGAGAAAGCCGCAATGAGTACATGTGAATAATCCGATAAGAATCTATTGCAGAGGGATGAAAATAAATTCCACTTTTCGCCTCATTTCACAGTCTTTCGATGTGTCATATCATATCTATTGTAACGCTCCCGAAATATATCGTGAAAGTAATTTATTTTACCAATTGTGGGACAGTTTATAAATATTCGATAACGTCTGGTATGGGTAAGGAATAATGCGAGAGCCGCACCAATGGGGACTAAATTGAGTTAGATATTCATCACATGAATAGGAGAAGTTTCATCTCAATTTCTTTTACAAAACAGCTGAGTGAAAGCAACCCCAATCTCATTATTTCCCTCAAATGAATGGAGAGAACTTAACTGAATTGCAACGTAAATGCATTAGCATTGATTCACAATGCTTTAATGGCAACATGTAAATCTCGTTGTGGTGAGATTGCAAACGTGATTTGGGTACAGGAGTTGCGCAGTTCATAGTCTACCTATTCGTCCTAAATCGTGTACACACTATTACCAGTGTAATTATAATATATGGCAACGTTCTGAAATTCAATTTGGCTTTAGTAGACAGCTGACATTTTCTTTATGTTAAACTGGTAAAGGCTTCATAAAATTTTGATAGCCCTTCCATGTACTACATCAGAGACTGAATTGTTATGCATGAATATCAATTATTTTGATGAATAGGCCCTGGGTATGTGTTGGCAATTATATAATTCTATTCAATTCTGTTTTGATGGCATGAACTATAGATTCAGGATATGAAGGTCTGTCGGGAGAGTACATTTTTGTGTTTATTGTCCCTTAAGTTTACTATTCCCAATAAACACCACATGTAATGTTGCAATTGTATTTCAGTTTTGCCGAAAGTAGTTTTCAATGGCTGGTGATGTAGCAGCTAAGATGCGCCATTACTAATGTAATGAATTAATCAGACATCCCATTAATTTCAACTTTTTATAATACCCGAGCGAATAATTATGAAAATCCCCATCAAACATAGCGCTCGGTATCATAGCCATCAAGCAAACGTGATATTTCGTCAAATACTCTTAGTTTTACACACAGTGAGTGGCGATTGTTTTTTAAAGTAGTCTGTGCTAAATTGAAATAAGAACCATTTAGGTATCTGTGCGCTGGGCAGAACTAACTTTCAGTGTGAAATTTACCATTTCTTGCTTCAGTCTTAATAGGTCTTACCTCATTTAAAGACAAACGCAACTGGAGGAGGGGATGTAGAACGGAAAGTACATGAACATGTGAAAGTTTGACGGATGAAGCAAAAGGGCAAAATACAGTTATCAAGTGGTTTGAGGCAGTTGTAATGATGGAAAGTAGGTAGGTTGGGGTAGTGGGTGATTCAAAAGAGTACATATGATGACATGTAGAGGTGGGTTTAAGAAAAGACGTAAGAGTAATGAGGGTGTAAAATAATTCTTGGTCAATTGATTTAAAAAGTGTGATCTAATAACTGGACACGAATTTGGTTACCAGATCGTGAAATTACTATTAAAAGTTGACGTCCAAATTTCAATAACTCAGCGTGAAAGTCAATTGAAAATTTCATGCTGAGTTATTGAACTTCGGACGTTAACTTTTTAATAGTAATTTCACGATCTGCATTTGCATTGATAAATAGAAATCTTCAATTGGTATTACACATTAAGGTATCTAATAATGGTAATGCAAGGTTTTATCACAATCCTTTCAGACATGGATGAATGTGCCTCCAATGATACTAACACGTGTGCTGAAACTGGAGCTGAATGTATAAACACCGTGGGCTCATACAGTTGCAAGTGTCTGGAAGGTAAAATGATAAACAGTAGAATCTTCAGTAGGCGAACAACCCATAATTGATGGAAAAATTTTGGTGATTAAGAAACAGTACGCGGATGACAGTAATTCATTCAATGGCTAGTGCGCCCAATGCAGATTTTACTGTACATTACACATGTTGTGTAATGTCTACTTATGTATTTGTAAGAACTCAAAATTTGTAGGTTAACACCTGTATCACAGATTGATACGACTTTAGATAAAAATACAACATTACTGAAATTTTTATGGGTTCATTTCTTGGATGATGATGACCCAATGAAGAGTTATTATTCAATTGTGTCTATTTGTGTCTCTGTATCAAATAAATAGACGTATCTTTTGATTGTTTATGTAGACTCTACATAACAGTTTTCTTCTGTTTGTTTAATAAGCGGTTCTTTTTAAAACAATTTCCGTTCATATGGGTATGAAAACGTTTTTCATGACTATGACGGAAAAATATTCCGCAGTTTTTAGAGAACAGCACACAAAATACCGAAATGTTCCAGAACGGTTTTTTCCTTCACATAGTTGTGAAAACGTTATGAAATGTCATGTTCTCATAACTCAGATCATGAAATTACTATCAAAAGTTTAGCGTCTCACAACAATTGAACTAAATGAGAGCAGCATGAAATTCAATAGGGCGGAGCGCTTAAAATAATTATTTCATGATCTGATGAAACGGAATTTTTTTTTAAAAATATTTCGGAATTTTTGGAGAACCGCTCAATTATATATTTGCGCAGGTTGGACAGGAAATGGAACAGTGTGTAATGATGTAAATGAATGTGCTGCTGGAACACACAACTGTGCCTCTAACGCAAACTGTACCAACTCTCCTGAAGGAAGTTACACGTGCACATGCCTTGTTGGGTTTGAGGATAAACAAGTTGCGGACGGAACACAATGTGTTGGCAAGTTGTAAACTCGTCACGTTTTTCATCTATTGGCCTTTGTTAAACTTTCCAAGAACAATTATGTTAATCGGATTGACTTGCTGAAGATTCATATTTTCCTTCCACGGTTTTTTTTTGCAATCAAGAACAGTACAAGGCAATTTCCGTTATTCTTTTAGGCGCACGGATAAGTACAACACAATTTGTTCTGACTTTGAGTCGGGCTAGATTTCATGTAAATTTCTTGCTGTGAAAAGAACAAAGTCATTTACATTAACCGAATTTCCTGTAATCGGGTACAGTTGCCATTTCACTTTTCTAAAATTTGTAATTCACAGACATCGACGAATGTGCGGATTCGCCCTGTGAGTTGGGATGTATCAACACGCCTGGTTCCTTCCTGTGCACCTGTGATACCGGATACGAACTCCTCAACGCCACACACTGTCAAGGTAAAACACACGAATTGAAGTCGAAGTTGGCATATGACGGATGTTAAATAATCTAATTTAATTACTCAGAAAATACATTTCATTGAACAGAGCTATTCTACAAATTCTTTTATCTCATTCTTCTTTGCTTTGCATACTACGTAGACTTATGCATATCGTATACTATTATTTAATGCTTCATAGATACAAATGAATGTTCGGACAACAACGGTGGATGTTCTCACAATTGTACGAATATAGACGGTTCGTTTAACTGTGGATGTCTCGACGGGTGGAAGTTGGGACTGGACGGTATCACTTGTGAAGGTTAGTGTATCAGTAGACAGAAATCGTATCATTTTGGAAAGGAAGGGAACAAAGGAGAGAACGAAAGAATTTCACGCTGTGCCTTTGACGGGCTATTGTTAAACTTCTGATACAAATTCCGTGTACTGTGAAATACACAAAAATCTATAGACTACAATATGTGCCTCAATGACTCAATTTTATTTTTGATGTCGTTTTGCAGCTACATTTTTGCATACTGAGCTCCTTCAGCCAAACACTAATTGAGCGCTACTCTCACAGTCAGTACTTTGCAATTGCTAATCTTCTAATATCCTCATTGTAGACTTAGACGAATGCAGCATTGGTAACGGTGGTTGCGATCACACGTGTGTGAATTCCGTCGGCAGTTTTCATTGTGAATGTGAAATGGGATATTTGCTTGGAGATAATGGCTTCATATGTCTCTGTAAGTAAAGTTTTTTTTCAGAGTATTTGGATACGCAAGACAGACGATAATATGTTCATGACGGCACCAATCAACCAATAACTAATGTTCATCGTTGTAAAGTGAAATTATGACCAGTCCTGTTAACCCTGTTGTGTTCATTTGTGGGTCTCTGCCACCGTTTGAAATCACTAGTCGAATAGAAGAACTAAAGCCCGAACATGGACACTCACTCACACTGATCTCTGTTTCACTTAAGTGATACAACAACTAAAAAATGTGTGTCTGACTCATCTTAGCTGTGTCCATTTTATGGTAAATTAGGTAAATACAAAATTTCAGTGCTGAAAATTGTAAATTGGTAATTCATTCCAAATTTACGAAGCCGTTTGTTCTTTGAAATTACATAAAATCATTTCTGTCCTAATGTGGCTAATGTGACGTTATGAAAATGTATCACTGTAAAATGCAATAACTTTCAATTGAGACTACCTGTGTTATTACTTCCAATTGTTGAAAAATGGTAATGTATTACTAACCGAAAGCCTGTACCGCAATAGTAAAGACAAAAATACTGGGGATCCTCCCACGCAGGCAACAGATCACCCATTCTTTAATACCTCTGGTCAGAAAGAGGGTTATGAACGGCCCTAAATGCACAATCAGTTTTTATTTCCCGTCATGTGCTGCCACAATTATGTAGCGGAAGAAAATTCTTACACTTTAGTTTTACAGTTCGGCATACCATCACATAATTTGCCCGCTGAAAACGCCCTTTGTAACATACACTTTGTACCCAACCATGTAAATACCAATGTAAATTTTTTTTACAGTTTTCTTTGTTTTTACAGCGATAAACGAAGATCTGATGATGAATGATACAATCAATCCATGTGCAAGAGCCCTTTGTGTTTACGGAAATTGTAGTGTTCTGCAAGATACATATCGATGTGATTGTTACCCGGGATTCGAGGGTCCTTTCTGCACTAAGGGTAAATGTTTATTAACGTCACAGCATTGGCGAGTCTAGTTATTCTTGTGTGGGGAGTACCAATTTCTACATAAATTTTGCGCGGGAATGGCGAAAAAATGCATGCTGATGAAGAAAATTTGGGCCGTGGGGAGGGGGGGGGGGCTCTTCTGGCGCCCCTTAAATCCGCTGAAGCATAGCTTGACAATAGAATGTCACAAGGGATGATACATACAGCGTTACTTTTTGTTCTCATACGTTCTCAAATAGAATTTCAGGTAATTTAACAATTGATGTCATAAATTAATAGCATTGTCACACAAAGAATCCAGAAACTTTGTTTGCATTTTCCCACTTGTGCAAATGTAAATTATTTATGATAGCATAAAGTTAGTTAGAACATGGAATGTGCAGCAATTTCAAACGAAATTATTTTTCTCACAATCTCTTGAGTTTTCTTGTGAATTACAGATATTGACGAGTGTGAAACAGGAGATAATAGTTGTGACTCAAACGCGGATTGTTCAAACACAGTTGGAAATTATACTTGTCACTGTAAATCAGGTAATTATTTTTTGAAATGTAGAATGTAGAAAGTTAATTGACCTCTTAGTTTTCGACCCAAATATCATACAATTGTCACCACTTTTTTGTGCAATTATCAAAGCTCTCCTCCTATATTCATTTCACTATTTTTCAGTTCGTCACTACTCTAGGCCCACAAGTCTTGCGATCTTAGTGGCGTAGCATGTGTCAGACACTGCTACAGGCCGGTCAGTGCGCATATGTTGGCACAGAGCCAATTATCAGCCGTCAGCTTTCAGCTATCAGATATCAGTCCCGCCTATACAGCTTTAGTAGTAAAGATCACTATATCAAACGTTTGCACTAAAATGATGAAATGACCTTTTTCAGGTTACTCTGGCGACGGTTACAGTTGTACGAACGTTGACGAATGTTCTGCCGGAACTCACAACTGTCACTCCTGGGCGAACTGCACAGATACTGACGGGTCGTTTAACTGTTCGTGTCAAGAGGGATTCGAGGGAGACGGAGTCCGCTGCAAAGGTTAGAGATTCTTTAAAGATATATTGTAAAATTTTATCCTCAATAGCAATGGATTTGGCTGTATTATTTTGGATGTTGCTTGTTACCTTGTAATATCCTGTCAGTTCCCAACAAACGTGAATTCCTTTCATTCGAGTAACATATCCTAAGTCAGTACAAATAATTCGATCGTCATGTTTGTAGACACAGACGAATGTGCTTCAAACGATCCAGCCGTGAACTCTTGTGATCCGAATTCTGAATGTTTCAACACGTATGGAAGCTACTATTGCACATGTAACCCAGGTACAATTCATTTTCTATCTTACCATTTAAGTGATTCAGACATTTCTGGGTACAGACATTTCTAGGTCCTAAAATTGATTTTAATTTTTGTGACAGTAGAACTCCATGCTGCCCTTTTTAAATTAACCAAATGAATTTATTGTTAATTAAATGACCATGAATTGATGTTTCATCCTATGATACGGAAAATGAAACAGGCGGATGGACTAGCACTTAGAATGAACGAGAGTTAGCTTATAAGGATCTTAGTTTAGAAAAAGAAGACATTATGGTTGTGTGTGTCAGATGATAAAATTCCCTCAGTTTTTGAACAATAGAGATTCAAAAAGCACAGCATGGAATTCTTTTGTTCTTTCTTTTGTCTGTACATTTCCAAAATGATAGGAATCGTTTCACCCATTAGCTTACCATTATATTATCAAATTATAAGTGTAAATTTCCGTTCTACTTCTTTTAAAGAACTTTAAAATTGATATTATGGTATAGATATTTTTTACGCCACTAGGTGCCCTAGGTGGCTACGAGGGAGACGGTGACACGTGCAGGAACGTGGATGAATGTGCTGAAGGATTACACAACTGTCATCCGGATGCGACCTGCACGGACACACCAGGATCGTTTAACTGCACGTGTAACGACGGATTCACCGGCGATGGACACAACTGCACCGGTAAGTAACATATAAGTCGGTACAGAAGTAACAACACAGATAGATAAAATGAACCGCAGAGGTACAAGTAACTGAACATATATAATAACTGCACGTGTATGTAGGTTCAGACAGGATCAATGTGGAGGGAAAAAACCTTCGAAGGGATTGTTTATCCAAAAATATTTTCTGGAACATACTGAGTTGCTAAATTTCTTTGGGTGACTTACATGGGGTAGACTAAGCTACTTTCCTACATATCTCTGAATGACCTAAAGAACTAAATATTTTACGGAAAGATCCTGAAGGTTTTAACCACTTTTTCTAAATTCTGTACAAATTTGTTCTTCATTAAGGAAAATTGAATTTCTCTATGGGTAGCGCAATTTTCTGTTCTCCTAGATCAAATTATGAAGGTTCCTTTCCGTGTCTAATGAAGAAGTCTGATAATGAAACATTATTTGTTGTTGATAATTTTTTATCCTTCGATGGAGGTTTAAACTGGTGCTTCGTAATCTGGTCACACTGATCAATGGTTTATCTAATGGGTCCATTTGATACTTTTGTAGATATTGATGAGTGTGATACCGGAGACTTTTCGTGTGATCCAAATGCAGAATGTGTGAACACAGAGGGAAGCTACAATTGTGAATGTAACACAGGTAAGCGACGTTCAAAATGTCAAGATATATAAGTTCAAAAAGCAAATGATGGGGTAATATTTATGCCATATTTCTGGTGCCTTTTGATACCAAGTCAAAAGATCTTAACAAGATGCTGCATGAAGAGTCTACTTGTTCACTTGTGAAGGAATTCTGTTAATTTTTAAATTGTTAGAACGACATTGAATAATTTTGTTATTTCCTTGTTACCAGGTTACAGGAAGAACGGCACGACCTGCGACAACATAGACGAATGTTCGGAGCTGTCGCATAACTGTGACGGAGAAGCTGAGTGTTTAGATACTGACGGCAGCTTCATGTGCGCGTGTAACGAGGGCTTCACCGGCGACGGGGTCCAGTGCACGGGTAAATATGTTGGTTTTTTTCAATTTGAGGTGTACTGACACACACATACACATGCATGCATGCATACACATGCACACAAACACCTCCTCCCCCTCCACACACTAGTATAGCCGTCACTGTAAACATGAAATCTAACATTCATTATCAATGGTCCAAATTAACGCATGAAATTGAACTTTAGCTTCATTATTAACTTCTGAAGGTGTCTCGGTCAGAAATATAAGGTGTAGAGCTTTTTATTTGAATAATAAATTAAGTTTAAAAATGTATTTTAGATGTTAACGAGTGCTCAGGAGACAATCCTTGTGATCCAAATGCCAAATGCACCAACAACTATGGAAACTATACCTGTCAATGTAATGAAGGTAGTTAATATTCATGGGTATGATTTTACTCCGCTTACAAAATTATGTTCTAAGTCTGTGACCTTCACGGCGTATGTTTGTCGACGCAAACCTATCTTTAGAACCAACATTATACTTTACCCTACGACCATAGATACATTTTTCAGAACAATTTATCCTTTTTGAACGAGTTCAACCGAGAAAGTTTTTATTTCTTTGTTTTAATTTTTTGTTGGACCAGAGTCCATTTGTGGGGCCACTGATTACCTCTGCCTATTACTTCGTATGACCTTCCCCATGGGTTTTAAATCCAGGTGGATCTCCCACCTGCAATCTTACTTGCTTGCATGCGGTAATCCCAAAGGTCACGTCTTTTGCGACATCTGCATTCAACCAATAAAATTTGTCAAAATGTAATCAAACTCGAGAAATCATTCAGCACACCCCTTTATTTTCTCTGTAGGTTTTGAAGGGAACGGATACAGTTGCACGAACATAGACGAATGTTCGCGCGGGTTACACAACTGTCACTCTTGGGGTACGTGCATGGACAACATGATGGGAGGATTCTTCTGTGCATGTAGAGCCGGCTGGACGGGTGACGGCGTCACTTGCCACGGTAACGTCTTCCGAATGATACGTTATGACTTTTGTGGACCGAGATCCCTGTGTGTTGAATCTGGCTCTATCCTTATGTTTGAAAAGGTGGATCTGCGAGACTAACTAACATGTAAAACCATGAGAGCTTTAACAGTGTCTGTGTATTGCTCTAGAACTCCTGTTAAACAATCACAAACGTTTTGAAAATGAACTGTCCATAAATTAACGGTGACCTTTCAAATGGAACATATGAATGCAAAATAGCCGCTGAAGTAGCTTGCAAGAAGGAGGCTGCTCAAATGGAGTTCTGCTGTATTGATATTAACCTTACTACATTGAAACATTTCTTAACTGTTACACCATTCTTTTTGTGTTTGCATTGCGTACTGCAGAAATTGACGAGTGCACGGACGGCACAGCTTTGTGTGATCAGACATGTGACAACACGTTCGGTAGTTACGAGTGCAGCTGTAACTCTGGTTACGAACTGAATGACGACAAGATAACCTGTTCAGGTATAAATTTATGTTATTTTCCTACCCAATAAACAGAAAAATAAACCAGAAAATAAAAATTTAAATAGAAAATAATCTTGTACATTTCCATTGCTCTCAATGGAAAACGACCCACTCACCTGGAAAACGACCCACTATGAATTTCTAAATAATGATGTTGAGGTCATTTTTCAAACCAGTGAGGTCATTTCATTTCTTTCACACCAGAAACCTTAAAATGTTGATCTCTGTGATAATTTATTAATAAATCTGCTAGCCTCAATTACAAGTGTATACTCCTGTACTTTCAAAGTGAAATTTAATATATTCCTAAACACTCAGATATTGACGAATGTGAGCGCTCTCTGGATAACTGTGATCAAACCTGTGTGAATACAGAAGGATCGTTTAACTGCACGTGTAACGACGGGTTCACTTTGGGACATCATGGACACTGTGATAGAGGTGAGTGCAATGCGACCATCTAGTATTTTTTGTAATAGAATACAACAAAACCAGACAGATGTACCAGCACATGTCTATCAATTTCAGTCCAGATATCTATTGGACTCTGATCACCCTTATATCCGATTATCTTTTGGTCCTGCATCCTCTACTCAATTGACCTTCTCTATTACTAACCTTTTGTGTTTGAATTGCAATCAATTTAAATGTAGGCTTCTTGGTCATTTATTTGGCACAGTAACTGAATATAATCTTGAACAATATTTCATCATTGGATAGAAATTAATATTAACCTGAAAAATGTCTTGAAACAAAAAGCAATTTAAAAATCAGACAGTTACTGTGTCTGGAAAGTTAGATAGATTAGGTAGAGATTAAAATAGGAAAAACCCTCATTACACAACTGTATTGTTATCAGAAATGTTAAGCTGCTACCCCTAAAATGGGTTCACAGCAATATTGCTTTGTACACATAAGGAAAAAATCTGATAAATGTTTTATTCGGACAGGCCTATTGCATCAAGCAACAAAATACAAGATTTTGAGAAGAAGCTTTATTATCTTTAAGTCTCAAACCTTATTGTTCCTATATCTTTCAGATCCCACAGTGGTCGTTATATTCTTCGCCTACAACAGCACATTCCCTCCGGGCTTGGACGACCCGGAATCGCCGGTTTTTGATACAACAAGACGGAGCATTGAACAAGCGGTAGGTTTTCAAAAGTGTGTAAGAAGTGGGGCTTGGAATATCTCACAAACAATGCACCATTTCACAACCAGGTGTCAATAGTTTACATAAGGGTATAAGGGAGGTTCCGCAAGGTGTCGTGTTAAAGTTCTGATGTGATTTTGTAATAGCCTAGAGGTCAGCATTATCGACTTATGTCAATAACAGCTTAGAACCTGCTGCCATCTTCCAGGCCGCTGGACGGCCTGTTTACACAGGAACAGGAAATTGCATGTGCTTCTTTTTGCCACATAGGTGCATCGGTCTAGTCAAAAGGTTTAGTGTTTCGGACTAATTATCATGATTAAAGATGGCTAGTCAGTAGACCCAATAGGGCAAAAGTAGACTATTTTTGTAACCTTATCAAAGGTTTACAATTGGCTTAGCATTAGCTAATAGCATGAATTTCAATTATTGAGGGCCTTAAACTTTTCATGATCTGCGAGAATACCTTCTCAGAGTATCATTTAGCTCTGCTGTATTCATATAATAATGCTATTCTGAAAAATTTCTGAAATTTCTGTGAAGCTGGTATGTGCCGCAACTTTGGACCAGTTGCCTATTTGCTACATGTACTATGTAAAATGGAGTACAGTTATATTTGCGCTATTTGTTTCCCTTTGTAGACATTAGAGCAGTGTCTTCTCTGTGCAACAACGGGATTGGCTGAGCATGGCTTTAATTTCAGGTAAAGTCTATTTCTCTGAAATAATTTTACTTGCCTTTTGTAAATGAGGACAAGGTTTAAAAGAATTCAATTAATGGAGGTTTTTTTTTTAAAAATTATAATTCACCTAATTCAGCTCATGTCTGTGACAGATTAATTGATAATAGACGTGCCTATCTATTGCTACATAATTGCAATTAGGAGACCTACCAAAAATGATGTTGCCCTTATATCAGTTACTGCAGTGAGTTTTTGTTGCAACACCCACCCACACCCACCAAAATTGGTGCCACTAGCATACCATAAATGGTCGTCATACCAAGAATAGTATAGGTACAGGTTCTACCTAGTTAGGTGAATGGGATAAATTAGGCGAATTAGGTGAATATCGAATTTAGAAAAAACACCAATACTTATGTTTGGTTTCTGGTTTGTAATCCTGTAGAGATACTGATTAAGTCACCAAATTCCAGTTATTGATATCGCTATTACATACCCTCATTTTAACTACAGTGAAGGCAGTATTCAGGGGCAACTGACTTTGACATTTGCTACTAACCTGGATATCGCAGAAGAGAGCCAGATCATCTCAGAGATTGGCGACCTCTTTGTTACCAATCCGGTTGTACTCACAGATGGCGGCCCAAATCAAACAGTCATGGAAACGCCAACTTTCCTAAATATCAACGATGGTGACTCAGTAGCAAGTAAGTGGTCACATTTTCGAAAGCAAATTCTCTCTTTATATTTTTAGCAAAGTTATATTTGATTTGTGTATCCTTCAGATCTGAATTTTCAGATCTGAAATCTACCTCAGATTGAATATAAATCAGTACACGGAATTTGTATCAGAAGTTTAACAATAGCGCATCCAAATCACAGCGTGAAATCCTTTCATTCTCTCCTTTGTTCTCTTCGTTTCCAAAAGGAAACCATTTTTGTTTGCTGGTTTGTTGAGGGATTTTCTTATTTCAATCTCTACCAAATCTACCTAATTTTCTAAACACATGAACTGTCTGATTAAAAAATCTGATTTTTGTCTCAAAAATATTTTAGTTTAAGTTAATATTAGCATAGGCGTATAAAGTTAACTTTATACGCCTATGATATTAGTTTCAGTCCAGTGGTGGAAAATTGAGACTAAATAAAGTCCTTACGCCAAAAATGACCCATAACTTTACGTTTAAATTGATTGCAATTCAAACACAAAAGGTTAGCAATAGAAGAGCTTAATTGATATGTCTGGAAAATGTGGTAAATTAGATAGATTAGGTAAACGAAATTAATAAGAAAAACCCAGACTGTAAACATGGTCGCAACGTAATCAGACAACACGTTAGATATTAGATGGAAATGTTAAAGCGGACATTTGGATTTGAAATGTTGGAAAGAAATTATATTGGTCGTATCTGCTTATCTATTTCCCTTTTACATAATGTATTATCTTTGTATTTATCAAGGCTCTCGTAAGTACCATATAAACTAGTATTAATAAACCCCTGCACATTAGTCAGTAAATCACGCGAGAACCATAAATATTTCGTATAACAAGAGTCGAAGGCTCATCGCCATAAATAGTCGTTAAATCGCAATGTACATAAAAGCATAGAGGAATTTACAAGTTTCTTTCAAATGATATTGATATTTACCTTGACCTACACTTTGTGCATTGGACAGAAACACATGAAATTTGCAGAAATCAACCAAAAACTACAATTTGACCTTCACATGACCCTTAGCTTCAGTGATCGCGTCTAGGATCTTGACCCGTTTACTCGTTACAAACATTATGTACAACGTGATATTTGCAGACAGTAACAAAAAGTGCACAAACTTGTATCGTTGTTACCTTGAACTTGATCAGGTGACTTGGGTACTCAACCTGACACAGATATAATAATAATGTAACTCCATACTCAAAATGAAGTGTCTTGGTGAAAGAGACAGACAGAAACACATACAAATAGACAAAAATACAGACATAGACTATAACATTCTTGTATACTGGGCGGTAACAAGGAATCGTTTCAACAATTTGACGGGTACTTTTTAATCACAGGACCAAATCTTTAATCTCCAGAGAGAGCTATGGAGTTGAAGCATCGGTAGTCAAAATATTCTGTTTCCATTCAAAACAGTGGAGTTTCTTCCATTCATGTTTTATTTATTTAATACTCGTGCCAATGATGCAATCATTCTGACAAGGGGAGAAAAGTTGTTCTCACTGCCCTGTCCCTCGTTGACAATTCTTCAACGACTGTGACAATAAATATATTTCATGGATGACTTTACTGCACAACTGTCTTAGAATCACAATATGAATTACAGTTAAGAAGCACACACACTTATGGTGGTTGTTATTGTTGTTGGTGTTGTTTTGTTATCTCTATGCAAAGACAATTCGCATTTAAAACTTATAATTTATTAATATTTGGCTATTTTTGTTGCTTATTTTAAACGTTTTGTTCATTTAGTTCCGATAAACTCCGTAGACCCGTGTTTCTTATTCAAGATGAGGTTATACTGTCAGAGGGGATCTGTGTGCGCCGTTACATCAGAAAACGCCCCATATTGCAGGTCAGTGGATCCTTCGCCGTGAAGTGTATGTTTATCCATATTAGCTTAAGCCACGCTTGAATCCTACCCTGTTATCAAATATATTTTGATCCTACCTTGGTAGGTGCCATGTAGTCGGGGGTGGGAGTTACAAGAAAAGAGTTCCAAGGACAATGTTAAGTGCAACAATTGGACTGAAAATGTCATATTTTTGTTAGAAAACAAGAGTACATGTATGACTTCAATTTCTAATAGTGAATGAATTTCCACCTCTGATCCTATGTCCTCCACGAAGGTAAAAACTACAATAAATGGGTCTCAAATCCTGAAAATTTTATGATAATTTTTCAAAAATTACTACCAGTTTCAGGGTCGATAAGTTTGTCAAGCTACACACATAAATTGTGAATTTTTTTTACCAAACGACCGAATTTGTTTTTGTATCTTACACTGAACTGGAATGGAAATAATGAATTCTTTACTTGGGCATAAAAATCCCATTCTGGGGCCACGGGTACGGGAGTAGACGTGAAGTATTTGTCACCGCTTGTTCAACTCCTCCGTGCTTGTCTTCTGCAGATGTAGGGACGGTTACTCAGGAGCTCAATGTGATCAAACCATCTTACAGTCAGTTGGTGTCTACAACAGTGCGCAAATGGGTGGACTTGTTGGACTTGCGGCGCTGGGTATAGGTACGTTTTCATTGGCGGATTTAGGGGGGCCCCCCACGGCCAAAATTTTCTTTATTTTCATGCAGTTTTTCCCCACTTTTGGGCGAAAATAGGTGAAAATTGGGTTGGCGCCCCCCCCACCCTACGGGCCGGGCGCCCCCCTCGTAGGGAAATCCTGGATCCGCCAATGGTTTTCTCTTGCACGTGTTATCATTTCCTGAGAGATGTATCAATCCACATTACCAATTCTACTTTCTTTCATGGAATTGGTATTGTCCAAATATGGATCGCTAGCTACTTTATTGCCTAGTGTCTTAAAAATTTATGCATATCATAAGGACAACTTTATGTAAGCCCGAAAAGTTAATATTTTAAATTTTACTAGAACTACCCGCCACTTTGTTGACGGTCCCTATGCTGTGCTCCACCAGAACCACTTCCCTCAAAAGATATAGAATTATTAATAAATCGCCGTGAATTTTTTCAGCCAAATTATAGATCTCGTTACTGTAGAGCACTATCCTATTCAAGGCTGCCTTAAGAAACGATTTAAAATTCTCCTAAGTGCTTAATATGTAGTTAGAGCCCCTGATACAGGGCCGTAGCCAGCTTTTCGAGAGGGGGTGGGCTGAAACTTGTAAAAGTAGACTTTTTTGCAAGAAAATACTGTCCCAGAAATTTCAAAATACATAGACTAGGATGTCTGCTTTATTAAGCCCAGAGGAATGACTGTTGTACATGTAAATCAGTGAGGGTTAAATTCTCAATACCATACCAAATTAATTCATTGTGCTGGACTTTTAGCCCGGGGGGGGGCTGCAGCCCCCTAAGCCCCTCCCCTGGCTACGGCCCTGCTGATAGCAACAATGTTTACCATCCTAATTCATATTATTTTTAACATAACATGAACGTTAAATTCTTTTCTCATGCTTAGGTGCTTGCCTCCTGTTCTATTGTTTCATGAGGGAAAAGAATAAAATAAACCAACACCAATATCAACATATGAGCTCGAACATATACCATCTCTACTCGGTCTTTAGGTTAGTGGTTTTATACTTCTTGTCTTGTAGGTAACAAGATACTAACAATAGGCAAATAGATCAAGGAAATCATACTAATGACAATTTTAAGAGTCGAAATCTGTCACGTGGGTGACGGGGGTCTGTCTGGAGGATGACCTTTGTGCACTCACCTCATCTTAGGTCCATCCTGGGGGGGGGTCCATATGCATACATTGG
>JBCAUI010039782.1:0-21011 GCA_038406195.1 Haplosyllis anthogorgicola | reverse complement strand
GAGAAGACCCAAAGTTTCTGGAACTACATAGATGAGTATCTCTCTGATTTCAGACAGGGACCAACAGAGACCACCACTGAGTTAGACATGAGGATACAGATGTTGGTTCATAAGTGCAAGTTTCCCGCAGTTGAGATCAAGAACAGGAAACTCAAACTACTGTACCACGCAACCTGCCACTTTGAGGTGAAGAAGTTCACCAAAGAGAAGGACCGTGGAGATGTGACATACAACCAACTGCTGGAACAGGCTAAATTGCATGAAAGGGTCATCCAGGAGTATGGGGATCACAAAGCCAACAGTGGTGAACCAGTCTATACAGAGACCAAGGTCAATGCACTGTAGAAATGGCACAGCAATCCGAGATCCAACTCCTTTCAAGACCATTGCAAGTGCAGCAAATGTGGTACTCAGCACCAACCACGCAAGTGTCCAGCCTTCAGAATGAAGTGCGGCAAGTGTGGAGGTAAGAACCATTGGCAGGCAGTGTGCAGAGCATGCCCCAGAGCCAGAGGTCAATTGTCATCAAAGTCATTGTCAAGAGGATCCAGTGCCAGCCAAGAGAGACATGGATGTGCAGGTTCCCATTGAAGATGAAGAGGCCACAGATGGTCCAAGTTGCAGCACCACAACTGCCAGAAACAACACTCCATCTGACAAAATCAGCTGACAGACATGGATGAATCAAGTCATGAAAGCAAAGAAATGTCACAACGACCACCACAGGAAGATGAACAGGTCATCAGGTACATGTTCAGATGTATCAAGGGTAAATCCTTATGGATCTACATGGCCATGGCAGAAAATGGAATCACAGAGATCATCACCGATGTCAAAGTCCAACTACCCCATCGAGACCATACGGACAACTTAGAGGTAAAAGTTGACTGTGGTGCCAACGCTAATATTCTTCCATTATGCTGTTTCAGGAAAATGTTCCCCAGAAGTGTCAATGACAAAGGTTACCCGAAGGAAGGTGAACTCCAACCAGGGACATTCTCGAAAGTTACAGCAACGAACAGCTGGCACTGTACGGTATGACCGAAGGCAAGTGGAAACACCTGAAAACTGGTAAATTCTACCCAATTAAATTTTTTGTTGTGGAAACAAGGAATGAAGTTCTTATTAGTCAAGCAGCATCACAATGTCTTGGGTTAGTTACCATTAATTGTGCAAATAAGGCTAAACGTCACATTAATACTGTACTCGCACCTCCTTTCAAGACCATTTCAGATGAAGACTCTGCGAGCCCTAGACAAGACATGAAAGGCTGCAGGAAATGGTTGCAAAGTGGCAAGGTGGATGCCAGTATGATGGAGAATCCCAGCAAGTTAGATGACATTCTGATGAGTACAAGGCAAAATAAGCAGAAAAATGTGAGTAATTCTGATCCTTTCAAGACCATTCAGGACAACCCTGACTTGTTTAAGCTGACTCAATTGCCTGCAACTACTCATTACAAGACCATCTCACCAGATGAGCCAGATGATGATGATCAACAACATAGACAATCTGAAGCAAACTGACACTGCTTTCAAAACCATCCGGACAGGCCAAAAACCTCAAGAATAGACAACCAGCACCCCTGCTACTCCTTTCAAGACCACATCAAAATGAGACAAATTCATGAAAAACTGGGGATCTACCAGAGATATCAACTCCAAACTTGGCATGCGTAACACTGGTAATGACATCCATCCCTCCAAGAAGCATGGATCACATAAGTCCAAAGACAGCACAGGAAAAAGTAGAAGATGAGAGTCCTTCCAAGACCATTGAGGAAAAGAAAACCCCAGATGCATCCAGATTTGACCCATTATTCTATGAGCCAGGATCCCTGATGATCAACAACATAGACGATCTGAAGCAGTACTACCCCAACTCATTTGACAGGATTGGAGACATGGAAGGAGAGTACAAGATCAAAATAGACCCAATGGTACCACCAGTCCAGCATGCAAGACGTAAGGTTCCCATTGAGTACAAGGAAGAGATTGAGAAGGAAATTGCAGAGATGGAAGTGCTAGGGATCATCGCCCCACAAGAGGAGCCAACCCCCTGGGTTTCATCTCTCACATATCCCAAGAAGTCCAACAGTAAGCTGAGAGTCTGCTTTGATCCCAAGGATTTAAATAAAGCCATAATAAGGGAGAATCACAAGGCCCCCACACTAGAAAAAATAGCGCATGAGCTGGCCGGCAGCTGAGTTTACTCAAAGATGGATGGGAACAAGGCCTTCTTAGCAATCCACCTGTCTCCTGAGTTGTAGAGACTAACAATGTTCAACACACACATGGGATGAAAACAATTTCTCAGACTCCCATTTGGACTGAAAATGTCACAAGACGTCTTCCAGATGTGGATGGACGAGATCATATCCCAATGTCCTGGAGTTCTGGCAATCCACGATGATGTGTTCATCCACAGCAAAGACGACCAGGACCACAATGAAAACCTCACCAACCTCATGAACATTGCACAGAAATCAGGACTTGTATTCAACAGCCAGAAACGTGACATCAAGAAGCCCCGAGTATCCTTCTTTGGCGTTGTGTACAGAAAAGAAGGTATGTCACTGGATCCTAAGAAGATTCAGGGCATCACGGAAATGACAGCACAAACAGATGTCAAAGAGCTCCAGAGTTTCTTAGGCATGATCAATTACATGCAGACATTCGTGCCGCACCTGTCACATCACACAGGACCATTGTGCAAAATGCTTCAAAAAGATGCAGATTTTGTGTGGGATGCTTCTGCAAATGAATCCTTCCAGAAGCTGAAGTCAATGATGTCCTAGGTGCTCCACACTCCACTGAAGTATTATGACCATCAGAAACCTATCACAGTCCAGGCAGATGCAAGCAAACATGGACTCTGAGCTGTCTCCTACAAGAGGGACAGCCCATAGCATTTGCCTCAAAGTCATTGACAGATGCAGAGACCAGATATGTGAACATCGAAAGGGAGCTACTCACCATTGTGTTTGCAGCTGAGAAGTTCCACACTTATCTCTATGGAAGAATGTTTCTGGTGGAAAGTGCCCACAAACCACCTGAAATGATCCACCTGAAGAACTTGGTTGCAGCCCCTCCTTGACTACAACAGATGCTCCTTAGGCTACAGCAGTATGATATGGTGATCAGATATGGGCCAGGCAAGGAGATGTTGCTAGCAGATGCATTGTCCAGGCTTCCTTCATATGAAGACACCGAGATCGAGCTAGACCTCAGAGTGGACCACATAGGTTTCGGCTATTCAAGACTGCACAAAGTCCATTAAGCAACAGCTGAAGACCCAGTGCTATCCACCATCTACAGGCTGATCCACCATGGCTGGCCTAATGCAAGGAGACATATACTGAAGATTGCGCACAGGTACTGGGATTTCTGAGACGAACTCAGTATCGACGATGGACTGGTAACCAAAGGTGAAAGAATCGTCATCCCAGCATCCATGAGAGACAGCTTCCTTGTTGACTTACATGAAGGACCGCCTTTTAACATGACTGAAATCCATTGGACTAAATGGAAAATTGAATAAAAATTGCAGATGTTTCATTATTCACATATATTTTTTCTTTCACTGGTACAATGAAACATGTTAACAGTAAAATCAAAATATATTTGATACAACGTGAAATACAAAGCCTGTAAATTTTCAGATAGAATTATTATACAGCAATGTTTCTTCCTTTCTAAAATTAAGAAGCTGCTTTAGTGCTAAATAGATTCATTAGGAAACTGTTTGTAAGCATCAAGGTCTCCAATTTGATCCCATTATGGTTCCTCTTTTCATTTCGCAATATTAACCATCTTGTTTCACTGCCATTTTCTCCTCTAATTTCTAACAATTTACCACCAATTTTCCTGTTATGTTCGCCCAGTGGTGCTCGCAGAGAAATTTTGTAATTCACTGTTCGTTGGCAAATGGTTTGTAAAAAAGAAAATGATAGGATCCCTTGTGGAGGTGAACAAGTTTGGAGAGCAGATAAGAGAACACTCCCTGCAAAGATCCTGGCAAAACACAACAGAAACCGCTGAGTCGAATGAACGGGTTGTTGGGGCCTTCAAAAGCCTACTCACACTGCACTAACTTTGTATCAGTACACGTCATGTGACGCTCGTCTTTGAAAAGCAGTTTTTCCACTCCAGGATTACCCCCTCTCTATCTGAAAAATAGTGCAAGAGGGGTCAATAGTAGAAAGGATTTCAAGCTGATCGACTTGGTTTGAGTTGATCTTATCTCACTGATGTGCTTTATGAGGTCTGGACATCTCACTGGGCTGATAAAGATGTATCCACACACAGTGCACTGCCAACTATTTGACTTAGTTTGCCCTTTTCGACGTCTTGAAAGAGTAGTTTTGCATTATTGAAGTTTATTTGCCGTTTATGTACGGATACAAAAAGTATCAAGTTTGTACTTCTTTCCTTTGCTCATCGTCTATGCAACAAGTCCGACCATTTTAAATCCCGTCCGCAACTTTAAACTGCGAATGCCCACAAAGCACTGCCGTTTTTGTACTGTACTTAATTCTTAAAATGTACATAATGGTATATCACAGAATATTTGAAGTTGATCCATGGGTTTCCTTCTAAAACGTTTCAAATTTGTAAACATGATTAGTATACGGGGTAACTGTTTACAAACAAGAGACAAAACTTGGGACAATAACTTACCTGTGGATATAATTTAAAAGGGACAAATTGCAATGTTCGGCTTAAATACTTGGGGCGGAAGAAGGTAAAACTGCGGGGAATGTATCACAAAAAGTATGTATTGCAATCGACAACCACAAACTCTCTTCACTCATAACTTTGAAGACTGTTTCGTTGTGCGATGTAAGGAATGAGGACTCATTGTTTCTACAGCCGACAAATGTTGGGCGATATAAAGTCGTGCACATTGACACAGCATAATTGATATTACATGACTGAACACATTACTGAACTGACCACATGTATGCGAGGCTTATTAAAGTCGTGCACAACAAATGATTCTGGAAAGGAGGTGAACAAATGACACAGAAGAGAAATGAAATGTAAAAGATGTTTGCCACAGTAGCTTGTGAAACTTACTGCAACAAGAGGAAATCTGCTCGCCATTAGTAACTTTTTACCTTAGTTTCAGACAGTGAATGTGATTTCCATTTGATGAAGTCGTTATAAAAGATTAAGTGAGATGGTTCACAGGTCTAAAGAAAATCAGGTTCAAAAGGTCCTTTGCTCCGACAAGCAAGTAACTTTGATTTAACAAGTTAGCGTACGGTTCCTGAAAAGTTCCTCCTGGGATTGGACAAGGTGTTCAAAAGTGGATACAAAAAGGTTGTATTCTCAGATCTAATTCATCATGTGCAGTGTCTGTAAGCATTTTTTGATTGTACTGAATAGCTTCCCTAAAAATCATGATACAAGAATCTGGTTATAAATATTATAAATAATTGTTTGCGTATGCATAACATAAACTTCAAAGATTTATTGCCTGGGTCCAAATCTTTACACCAGATTCATTTAATGACTAAAAAACAACTTCGTTTTCCTCGACCTGCACTTGGAATTAAAGCTAAGTGGATTGTGTTGTACAGCATAATATCTGAAAAGTTTCCGTTGGCTTTACCTTTCGGCTTACTGAAGTCGTTTACCGTGTCTCTGTAGGGCAAACCACAAAACATACGATGTTCTCTCCGTGAATTTATCTGCTCTCATGCTCTACACACTTTTGTGTACTGCGGACACGTTTCTGGATGATCCAGGACTTGAAATACTCATCCACGATCCAAGATTTTGATTGCGGGCATGTTTCACGTTGAGAGTTGGTTTTCAACCACGGAGTTAGCCATTAATTCCCACGGAGGGGTACGAGATCCGACTGGGCTGTCAAATTTCACCAGACCACTTAGCTACAACAGTTCTACCTGTCAGACTTCGAATTAGTAGGTTAGAATCAAAACCATGTGGTTAGATCTCGATTTTGTACAACACACAGCTTTCACATCCAAACTGTATCAAAGAGAAGAGCTCGCAATTCATTACGCGTACTTTCTCCAAATTTCAAGTAAATGCAAGTATTGACAAATGAATGCACATGTAATGTGATTGTTTCTGTACTGATGTTGGTCAAGATTTTAACGAGGAAAGTAAAGATTCTCTTCAACACAATTTAACAATGGATGGCGTGGTATGCAGTGATCACTTCTGTGCGTCAGATTGGGGTGTGATGTTTGGTCACACATATTGGCCTCACCATATCAAGGGTGTAAAATTGGTGCCTGGCCAACATGAAGAGTGTACAGAAATGCATAAGTTTGTGTGGGAAATGTAATTGAATGTCTAGAAAAAGTGGAAATGTTACAACAAGATTGGGTGAGTTTTCCTGTGAGGTTGATTAAGTTGAAGTTCAATTCAAAATATGATTTATAAGAACGACATAACATAAATGTGCTTTTAACTTTAATAAAGACTGCAACTCATCCAAAATTAATTTTCTGCGGCATTATGTTCCACGCCCTTTATCAATAAAACGCACATGTACTACAAAAATACAAACGGCTTCATCGAACAATCACATGTACACCCTACACAAAGTACAAAAAAAGTTTTATTAAACAATCATGAACCTTTTTATGAAAAAGATTTATGCTCGACTGTTATGTAGTACCACTGAAGGCATCTGACAAACACTTGAGCATTTCACAAGCGATTTGTCTTAAACTGACGGGATTTTCAATTAAGCTGTACCAAGCTCTCCATGCCCCGCTAATCTCCCGTAATCCTCTGTTAATCCTATGTTCGTCATCAAAGGTCGCTGCCCCCTGAAATCCTACCTGCAAACTTTCCCTCGTCTCCTGTCAACGTTAATTTAAGCCTCGTATTTTATATTTCCTGGTAACAATTGCATGTGTAACCGCTGAAATAAATGTAGCATTTCATGGGAAATCTACCCATAAATTCATTCTGGTCACAGTTTTTCTCCGTGAAAGGTTGGTCTTCATTTCATGATTTAGAGTAATTTCCAGTCAAGAGAACGTCGTAAGTATATTTCTGTGCATTATTTAAAGGACTTGAGCAGAAATCTCCATGAATGTACCAATGTACCAACATTTTACATAAATATGGGTAAAATTCAAATCTTATATTGGCTTAATGCAAATCAAATAGGATTCAGTACAACAATCAAAATGTACAGTTTAGCCCATCAGGGAGATGCGAATAAAACATTTACCAAATTCAGTAAGCCAAACTGTAAGTGCTGTAAAAGGTACACGTACCGGAACATACACATAATTGGCCCACTGAACCCAAAGCCGTTAGATCTGTATGAACCGAAACAAAGGACTTAGTACACCCGAAACGTACTTTCCAACCCCACCGGTATTTTGGGTACTTGTTCACCCCTTCTACTCAATTTCACTCACCCTTCCTGTTCACTTTTCACCTTGAAATATTATCGATAACTTAATCATGAGTGAAACGTATTGGTGTGAATATAATGAGACCACATCTTACTTCCTTCGCCAAACCTTCCTTACCAAATTACACATGATCTCTTAACTTGGAAAATGCAATATTTCTGTGAGGGTGTAACGTGGGGGCAATCAAAAACCTTTTTTATTTGCAATACTGAAATTATTGGTTAAAAGATTGGTTATTAATTAGTGTACATTCTGAAAAAGACAACGATCCTAAAATGGCTTAATATAGTAGTCTTTTCGCACTAGCCTTGCTTGCACTTTAAGGACCCATGATCTGGATTAGATGTGGATCCATCCATTTAGACTTGATTACTCTTGGCCTAATGAACAGTAATGAAGCACATTATACAAACACAAACTATTATGCAGACCCCCTCCCTAACAAGGCATACAATCCGCGGGGTTATTAGCCGCCCCCTACAGTGCAATGTTTGTTTATTTATCCCTCGGGTTTAGTAAACAAACACAGAATGGAAAGGTTCTTATTAAATACTTCTGAATTAACTTGAACATTTCACAAATGGGAGGTGTGTGGCAGAAATTAAGGAGGACAATAAAATCTATCTCTGCTGAGATGTTTTAGCTCGTACGAAATCAAGAGCACTTTATTTAAAATTAAAATTACTCCTGTCTAAAATTAAAGTTCCTGCATTTAATACATACCGCGCTATTCAAATTAGTACTGCTAATCAAAGGCAGAATACGAGCTTTAACCCCAGCAGAAAACTCACCCAACCTTGATGTGAGCCATCACCTGGATGAGGTAAAATCTGCTAACATTATTGATTTAGTCCGACATGGCATTATTTCTATTACAGTATTTGGCAGTAAAGTCGAAGAATCTAAGTTTACGTTTAAAGTTTTAACATTGCAAAGGTGATTAATTTCCAAACTGAACACAAAGTGACGATACAATAAAAAATGAGGTACAGAGGCAAATACTGGCAACCTGTTTGAATAAAGCAAAAATAAATTACAGTTCATGCAATAGTTTGCTACAATGTTATCCGTCGGTCCTCCCCAGGTCCATTTGTGCAATACCCGGGCAGGTTAGAAATAATAAGAAGCTGTGAAGCTGCTGAGACTAATCATAGGGAGGTGTAAAAACAGAGTAACGGCAGGGGTTCTGCCCAAGTTAGTTAACTCTTGTGGTGCTGTCAACTATGAATTAGCTTAATTAACACTGGACGTTGTTTTTAAAATATTAACTGAATATTTTAGACTTAATTTATACAAAAGAATACAATTGCAGGTATATTATTTCATGTCCAGAGACAAACTGTCAAATTAATGTCAATGTCTCGATTTGCTTTCTACTGAGGTAGATGTGCATACAAATATCGACGGTACTTTGTGAGTAAAGCAACCTAACAGGATATTTACTCTTCACTGTACTCCATTTTGAAAAAGGGTACAGCAATAATTTTACAGGTATCAATCAAAACATCTGTCTCACTCCTTCATTGTTGCATTCCATTGGTCTCCTAGGGTTGGGCCAGAAATGCTGTGGAGAAGCACATGACTAATTAGCAACTAATTACCCTTAATTAATTACCTCTTGCACTTATTCCTTTGTGTACAATTGACTTGGCAGATTTTGCTTCTGACAGAGTTTTGATATGAAACAAGACAAATTTTGAAATGGTAAGGATCAGCTTTGATATCACCAAAAGAGAAATTTTATGTTATATCATAAATTGATTTTAAAAAATTTATTAATTGACTAAATCCAGGGTTTAATAGTCTCTCCCCGTAATTTTTTTTTTTTTTTTGAAAATTGAACATAAATTTAGACATTTTCATACACATACTATGGACTCACTGACTTGATACCAAGGTACCTTGTCTAGCCTTCTTCCTACTTAATATTTTGATTGAGTCATAATATTTTAGTGGTCAGCATATGGTCACTTGGTATATTAGTTATTTATTCTGAATGAATAAGCACAGGGGTTCCAACTCTAACCTCAGAAAACCCTCTTATCACAAAGGGTGAAATCAATTTTCTAGCTTGAACAAACCCAACCTTCTTGACCTTTTTGTAGTGGACCCCACTTGAAGTTCTCTTGACCCCTTTGACCTTGAAATGTTTTTATCTTACTTTTTTTGATGACCATGGTACCTGGTTGCAAGGAAGTGTTGTCACTTTATGTCGATGTAGATTACCGAAAACAGTTTACTGGAGTCTTGTTGGAGTTTCTTACCTTTAAATTACAAAAACTATTGTTATTCATAAGGACTAAGTCCATTTCCTTGTGGAGTCACTGCTTCTGTCTCGGTCACAGAGAAGTTAAAAGCGTTTTTTTCGGAATCTAAGACTGTATTTTTCTAATTATAATGCTAAATATCAGAATTACACGATGCAGAAATAAAAATCCAAATACAAACACAGGAATCAACATGCACCATCGTAAAAATCTCGTGTGAAATATGGACTGGGTAATTCCAAATCGTTTATGTGATAGATTGGGTTCACATATGGACGATGACACTTGTTGTTGATGATTGACAGAAGATGATCCGTGTCACCACCTCATTAGACTGCTAATAGTCTACAGACTGTCACAGACACACACTACTGATGTACATCAAAACCACAAAACTTTGAAGATTTGTGGGCGAAAAGAAATGTAACTCTTGTGTCATAAATGATTTGTTGTCTTCGGTTTAGCTTGATCCAGAAAAATACAACAGACTACTGGATCTACATTTAAATGGTTTCACTCTTTAAACAACTGTGAGTAACACTAAGTAACAGAAAAATACTTCAAGCCTCTCAAAAAATGGGCCGTTAACTGCTGAATAACCAAAAAGGAAAACTGACTGTGACCTTGTCAAGTTAATTTTGAAGTAAGCTGTAGGCTTTATGATGTCATCATTTATTCTACAATCTCAAACTTGACTACTTAATACTGTGTATAATCATAAACGGTGAACAGAGAAACGGTATAAGTTAAAAATGAATAACCAAAAACAGACGGAAGTGTCTCACTTCTTCACATTTTCCATTTAGAGAGAAAATTATCTGATAAGCTGGCGGAATCTTTTTCATACACAGAAGTACGCCCGCCCATAAGTACTCACAAGCCTTACAAATAAGTTGAACAACAAATAAGTAGAAACGTTTCAAAGATCGTATGCAGAGTCCTTCATGTATTGTGTACTGGCAAATCAGTTTTCGGATAGCCCGGAGACCTATTAATCATGATGAAGTAACAACAACAGCTGTGATATATGCCTTGGCAGCTTCAAAACGAATGAAACCAAGGAAGGAAGTGTCCCACCCTGTGGCGGCCTCGTGGTCTCACATCTCGTCACGGTGTACCACAGCCTGTCTCCTGGCTGATTACTCTCCCCCTCCCGCGTCCCCTGCGGCGATATCCCGGGCAGCTACGGCCAGCTTCATCGGCCCACCCTCCTGTCAACTCCCTATGTCACTAAACACCCCCATTATCATCCACCCCTCCTGTGTGACCCTACCAGCGCTCAAGTACAGTCACTGTAGGGACACCAACCTGTCACCTCCGCAGACCTATATCAGTGCTATCCAATTATGGTGCTGGTCTTTACCAGTTCATGAACACCTGTAGAATTGTTATTTTAATCTAACGACAGCTTCAAAAATGGATGAAAATATTACTTAGAATCCACAAGTACTTTTTCATTCGTGGGAATGCAATGGCCGCAGGAAATAGCCTTCATTTCATTGAAAACAGTTCATTCTTCATTAAAGCCAGTAGTACAGTCTGTAAATACAGTAAAATCCGCATTTGGCATACCAGCCTTTGAGCGTACTACTGACATCTACGTGCTTTTGTTGATAAATAATCGTTAGTTCGCCAAAAGCAGATTCCACTGTAGACGACGGGTATCCAGTTCATCCAATTCAAATTCATTAATGTGATATGTCAAAGTATCTGCTTGCCTGTGTTTGATATGATAAATGTTGAGTAGCGTGAAATTGCTTTATGAATGAGCGTAGCCTAAAGGATCGGATAAATCGTATTGTGATGAGCATAAACTAATCTCCTCAGACATGTTGCTCTACAACAATTTGTCTTTCAAACATTGGGAGAATATTTCTTGCAGCATAATGCCTGACACTTCACCGACTTCAATTTGGCAACTACGACTTTTGATCCAGAGAAGTTAAACAAAAAAATTACAAAGGCAGTGGCATTGAGAAAAGTTATGCATGCAGCAAACAAATGGACGTGACTTTCAATTCTTATATGTCATGTCGTTTGTCCTAATTTGTCCTTTAGGAATTTATATTAAGATTCTTTAATGTAACAAAATCAATAATTATTTAGTTATTAGTTAGTCTCAAATAAGTCAGAAAATGATCAACTGAAACTATTTCTGTGTCAGACACGTTATGTATCAATTGACCAAATATTGGCTTCCAGACTGCAATGTTTAAGCTCAAGAAGTCAACACTGATGTTACATTGAGAAATTATTTCCTCTGAGGTTGTCTTCATGTCAGTTGTAAGTCAGCAGCTTTCATTTCTGCACAGCTTCGTCGTGAGCCAGTGCTGCTCATAGTGTGCACTTGTTGAATTACACATGACCACAGATTATCTATATTATTGTGTAAAGATCCAAATGCTGTTTTCAACAACTATACCTGATAAAACTAACTAGTTGGCGTACAACTATTTAGTGATTGTTATGAAATACATTTCCTTCATTAAATAATTTATGTGACGGTTTATTTGTCATTGTTCGAGGAATGCAGAATGCTAATGTTGAAAGGTATATGACATTTGCACTCCAGATTTCTGTGAAACAGGATGTAAGAAAATCCTAATCATGCCTTCTTATTTACATTCATACTTTCATAATGGAGAGATTCGTGGGATTTGTATTAGAAGGATGTTTCAGTACATGTAAGCTACTTTCAAAATTAGCAGCCAACTATCCCAGTGGAGTTCAAAATATTGTAAAGGCCACGCCGCTATTAAATAACATCATAAGATGCCACTTATTACACCCTCTTAATTACCTATCCATTGTCAGAAGTTACATCAACTTCCGTAATATATCGTTCTAGGAACCAAGGGGGACATTATCACGTGCAAAATTGTGACAATAAGATGTCATTTCCTTTTCAGTAGAACCACTCTTTAACCAGTAAAACATGTCATAACTGCTGTCAGCAGCCATTGTTTCGAATTTGTTTCGTTTTACTGAGACCAGGACGTGATTTTCTAGCTCAGAAGGCACATCATTTGCAGATGATCGATCAACTAAAAGGGACTGTTTTCAAATTATGCGAATGTTACAATTAACACAGGTGAACGATGTGAAATTGACGAAAGTGACACTTTTTCTCTTTGAACGTTGAAGTAAAGGAAAATGTCAAAGAGAGAAAAAGTTAAATAAGGCTACCTTTGAAATTTTGTACCATATACCTTGGGAATTGAAGAGTATTTCTAATGCATATCATGCATAATGCATATAACTGGGACAAAATATGATAAATTCTAATAATACATTTTGTTTTCAATTTATCAATTGTTAGTAAACTTTATAGACGCACACGTTAGGAAGGAAATGTGTACGCAATTTGGTCTTTGTTCGCAACCAAAATATAAGAGAAATCCAGCCCATTCACAGAACTTGTACACTTCATTATTCGGCAATGTAAAGCTTATTAGTTTTGAAATATGGAATTGTTGTCATAGTTTCCGTACAGAACAAAATGCATTCGTCAATTTAAGATCCTATTACGCGCATCGCTATCTACAGAATGCGAAATAAGCGTAGCGAACTAGCTCCATAAATTTTCAGCAGAATTTTAATTAAATCAGATGAGTTTGCTAACATGGAGGTGGAAGAGACAGTCAATCATGGCGGTACTTCATCAAGTAGTTCATTAAAATTGATAAAATTAGCTCCTTGCTTGTGCACACGTGAAGAGCTGAAGGGTTTACCCGCGGAGTTTCTCCCCTTTCCAGCCGTGGGGATCAACGCACTATCGCCGGGTACCCATCCAGGCCCACCCCAGTTAAATTGTGTCCTCGAAATGAGTAAACCACATGAGGCAAATTCATCTTTTATCGCCCACCAGGGAACAGGCATTGATAAAATCCTCCACCAAAATAGAAATCATTATTAAAAAGCTTGAGGGCAATATACAATCCAAATACTCCCAATAGAGCCGCAGCTTTAATTTATGTCCCTTGTCAAATCAACTTGATATTGGCCATTGTCGGGTCTATTTAGAAAAAATCCAGAGTGCATTGACAGTCCATTTTGTTGTCATTTAGTTATTTGCCTGGACAACAGAGGTATAGAATATTTGAAAGTTATTAGCTTGGGATTATTGCAACGTTATGAGGTCCATAGACGTCACAGTGGTGACAAATGGGCCCGTTATTGAACAAGTCTATGTGCGAGTATATTGGCTTCCCGCGGGTCAACCCTCCCCCTCCCCAGGGCGGGAAGATATGATGTCCTCCGGGCTCCCTACTGCTAAACTATGGAACTGCCTTCACTGCTGGTAATACTAAATTTGGTAGAGAAATGTTCCATTTTACACTTTCTGAAAGATCATTTTTCTCTTCTTGCAGTTTCTTTTATTCCTATAAACGTATATGTATAATGGCCTTCTCAAACATTCTAAATGTTAACAGAAGTCTCCGGTCGTATTTGCAAATCTACGGATTGAACTTAACAGAATGTTTTAAGACATGTTAATCTCCAAAAGAAATAAAGCAATGGGGTAGCCGTCGTCCGCACAGGACTTGACTCACATTATACGGTTATTCAAGCCTACAGAAATGCTGTTCTCTGAATATGATCTTTAAGAAATTTGGAATTCAAACAGATAGACATGTTTTATCTTTAGTCCAAAAGAAATGATTACATCACAAAGTAAAATCGGTTTTGAGGATATATGATCTCATAACAATGGCTCTGTGGCTCAACAGAATCTTAAGCTTAAAGGTTCTTGCGGCTGAGTAAAAGGTGTAAAAGTAGTGAACTGACACAATTACTAATGTGGTTACATCAATCCAGGCATCCCACTGCGCATTAGCAAATACTCCCTTCAAGATAACAATGCTTTTCCATGAGTGATGAAGTTCTACCTTATAATGATGGAACAATATTTTCAGAGACTCTGTCTATTACCTTCACAAGTCCAATTATTATCCGTAATAGGATTTAAAGATTAAAGCCAAGCAAAGGTGATGAACTAAGGCGTAGGACTTGTCTGTAATTAGAGATTTGAAAGTTGAACAAATGTTTGTGCAGACACTTCTGATGTTACAAGCATAATTATATGGAGAAAGTAAATGTTTAACAGTACCTAAAGGTGTTCAACTAATAGTATCCGTTGTTAACCTAGTCATTTGCTAAAGTTAATATTCTTTGTTATAATTTCCATATTCGTACACGTGAATACAAGTAATTCACCGGTTTCAAAATTTAAGAGTACCCAGAGGCGAGATAACTCGCCACATATAGCTTTGGAAGTTTAACGCAAAATGTTATTTTAACGCCGAGCTAAAAGCACGGCCTGTCAGCCTTGGCCGTTGCAAAGGAAAAAACGTAAAACGACGCAACTTTTCATTGTTCGAAGTCTTATCTCTCTTTATCTCACATAAGATATTGGCTCATTGTGTTTCTTCAAATCTTAAGTCAAATAAGCTTGTGCAAATTCCATTCATCTCTCTTTCTGCATCCCACAGCTTCCCGTCGATCCCGCAGCTTCTCCAAGTCCACCATCCATCTTGACAGCTTCATAATGAACTTATTGTTCTACCTGCTTCCTTTATTTGCATGTGTTATTACGCTGGACTACTTTGTGTTCATCTCCGAGCCCTCTTAAGCCAGGAAATTGCGTGCCTTTCATTAATGACCTAAATGAACATAGATGACTAATGTAAATGTTGCAATATCACACATTTGACAACAAAAAGCTTCCCAATAAATCCATCTATTTGCAAAAAATCTTGCAATTCAAGGCCGCCAACTCATTACAAGCATTCGTTTATTAATAAAAATTGCACTTCTGCACAAAACCTACATTCCAGACCATTTTCGACTTAAATGTGTGCAGAAGAGTAGTGCATCGCGCACATTGTTATAATTTGTTAAATTGTGTAAATGTTTTGCTCGACATAAAATTTAAGTTTTGATAAAATCCTTTTTAAAGCTTTTCCTACTCAGCCTTCCTGTTGTGAACTTTACGTATTGTGTCGTAAACTTATAAAGTACATTTATTTGTAAGTTATTTAACATCCTGGATACATTTCCCATATATTTTCAATGACAAATATCTCATCGGAACCTTTCGGATCAGGTATCCAATAATCCCATCATTTACCCTAATGTGCTCACTGACTCAATATAAACCGGCACGCAAACACAATGAAAATAAACCCATTTAGTGCCTTCATTGTGTAATCCCTTCACTTCTTTCCCCTTTAGGCTACGAGTGTTACGGGATCCTGCGGGAGTGATCCAACCCCTCCACTTATTGCATTTCACATGGCCTTTTGTGGCTCATTTATTAGCTTATTCCAGGCAATATTGTCAGTGTCATCTTTCACTACAGTTGATTTGATAATGTGCGCTAAGACAGGTTCCATTAATTTCCATACAAAGCCCATCAGGGATAAAAGATCAATGATCACTTAGGTTGAGCTTTATTAGGTTTTCTAATAGCACTTGAGATCGGGGAAATTGACTCCGTGAAATTGTAACAATAACAGTTTCACAGCTTCAATGGGATTTTGAGAAACCCCGACGCAAAATAGCAGTAGTCAACTTTCTTACTTCTCTGGAAATAATCTATCGACTTTTTGAAGCACTCATGTAAGAAAAACAATCTTGACACAAATTTAGCAATTTTGTTAGATACTTAACATACAATTATCGTCGTACATATTTTCCTTGTCTTTGTGCTTCAGAATGTTAAAGTTGGGAACCCATTGACCGCGACGCACAGACCCAAAATCTAATGTATATTTACATTGGACTTTCTGGCGCTCAATGAGAATTTCAGTACATCTGATCACATTTAAACTGAATACTAAACCATGGAACAAGATTACGTAAATAAAGACAGTAGTATATCCCTCATACAATGCACTGAACTCATTTATGATTGACTTCATGAAATTAGGCATAATTCTATACATGGTTGATTTGTCAAGAAAACTTGAACTCATGTAGGGCTGCGGACTACCGATTCCTGACGGGAAGGATTGTAGGATTATCCCCCGCTGATACACTCCCTTTGCCTTTTCCCACCATCTCCTTCTTACAATACAACACAAGATCATTAAGAAACCAACAATTAATTGTGCTTGAGTTACTTCTCATACCACCACCAAGCTTCTTTTTTTCCATCCCCTTTCTTGCTTGTCTTCATCTTTGACATCTGACGGATACAATTTTCATAAGAGCTGATCATTCTTACTCAATTTGGCAAAATTTAGCCTATTTTGGCCTTGGTTCAAAGCTCGCATGAAAGAGCCAGATTAAAGCCATGACTTACGCCTTGGTAGTGAATCTTAATGCACTATTTTCACATTTTATTTTTGCAAGCAGGCTATAAGGGATAAATGAAAGTGTTTGGTCTTTGGTGCGTTTAATGAGGACTTATTATGGCTCTGAGCAGTGCATCTCAATGGTGGCAGGACCGCACTGGGCTAATTGGGCTGGCATTGTGAACTTTCATAGAGGCTCTCGGGGAGGTTGTTCTAGGTCTCCCGTGCTCCCTACCCGTCATCAATGGTTGCCCAACTGGGTCCCTTTCTTTTGCCACTGCAATCATTCCTAATGTCCCCCACCTTCAAAGCCATGTACTATCTGCAGGAAAGTTAAGGTTGCAGGCTTTGCTAAAACTGAGAATCCTACTCATATACTTGGAGTATGTATGCATTTTACAGGCAAGGTTGTCATATGTGCATGCAGTTATCAATAAAGAAAAGTACAGTCGGTGGACGGGATGATGTCCATAACCTACTTACATGGCAACCAAACAAATTCTCGTACCATTCCCTGCACTTCTGTACCATCCGTTCTTACGTTCGCTGATACCATGAAAGATCTAAAAGCAAAACCCCTTAAAGCACCACAGGTACATTAGGTATAATGCACAGGGTCCCAGCATTCGTATACAGATTGAAACTTTTCACATTGCCACTGTTTAAGAGACAAAGTTCATGACAAAAATTACAATATGAAATTATATCAAGGGCATATTTGGCAGGTAATTTAGCCGACTGTATTGAAATGAATGATGGATTAGAATTTTAAAAAGTTCCAAATATGATGGGGAATAAAATAGAAATGGCACAATGACCAGTAATTTTGTATTTAATTCGAAATTCAATGGTGACTTTCAAATTACAGCAAACAAAATCATTTAACGGCAATTTGTACATTAATATTCATATTATGCCGTATAATGAAGCATCAATCATAATATTGAATTTATTTGATTTATTCAGGAACTGCAATTTCCTTTTGATTAATGGCAGAGGTACTTTATTGGGCGACTTTGACAAAAGGTTTTCCAATACCGAAAAGAACTGTGAGTGTCAATCAGGAGAATCTAAAGCTTTTATGACCATGATCAGGTAGAAATGGTGATATGGAGTTTTATTATTTGAAACAGGTAACCTAATCAGATGAAGGTACATGTAAATTGTTTCTGTGTGAATAAGAAACGGGTTACTCCCTTATCTGACTCTTCCCTCACTAATAGATTCAAAGACAATGAGCACGAGACTAAAATAAATAGAAAATTGTCTCTAAACTCTAAATAATTTAAATTTCGCGAATTGAAAATTGTATTCTCATTGTTTGGTGGAAGACGACTACCCAATAAATTTTGTAATTAAGTGAGGATGGATGAACCACGTGCCAGAGTTAATCATCTTTAAAGTCATACCTGACCCATACACAGAATCTAATTGACTGGAAGTTACTATCAGATGAAAACTTAATCAGGAATTCTATCAGATGTTTTCACGTGACAGTTCACTTAATATTGTATAGAAAGCCAATGAATATGAAATTTCACATGCAGAGGTCAAAGAAAATAAAAGGTTCAACTAACATTTGCAAAAGGCATCTTTAATATAGGGGTTTTGTTCAAATTCTTTTTTTTTAACTTTTAAATTGACATTTTGGACCCCTACCTGAGGTGGAATTCCCAGGAGGTGGGACCCCCTGTATTCCTGTCTCTATTGGGAAGATGGTATAAGGTATTGTTGTACCACAGTTGGAAATATACCCTCCGTCTCCAGAGGTTACTGCATAACCTGGCTGTCTGATGAAGCTTGTACAATAGGTACACAGCTGGACAGCAGGGTACAATTGTCCCTTCATACTCTGCCTGCAGGCTTTGTGCAAAACTCCTTTCTAACACTTCTGTCAATGTTTCTCCTTTTTTCCTAACAAGCTTGCTAACAAAAAACTATAATTTAAGGTCTATTAAGTAGTTGCATGTTTGGATTGCATTGCATTCTGTAAACTTAAATCAGTACATAAAATTGCATAAACTTACCTCATTAATAGTACATAAAGTGTAGGTTGCCGGACAGCCTTATTGGACTTGTATTTCATATGGAAAAATAAATGAGCTTTTGCAACTTCATTACAGTTACAAATGACTATGTACCTGCCAATTTAAAATCAAACTAGGACTAAATTATTCTAATAAAGTTTATTTAAACATGTCTTAATAAATCAAAGGAGTTGAGTTTAATAAGTACAAATTCAATCTATTTAACCTTTCCTGTCCACCCCTCAACAGGGAGCTAGCAAAGTATGCTTTTAACACACTCAGAAACATTTCAAGCTCTTAGACTTACAGGAAAGCTCCCTGGGTGGATGAAAATTTGCCCAATTTATTTTTACCTGGACATCTGACAAAATATTTACCTTTCATTGCTACCTGTCATGTTGATTTACTTAAAACTATAGCAGACTCGTAGTGTTGTGTTGCACTAATTATGAGCACACTTTAAGGGTCGCAGAGTAACCTTGCTTCCCGTGCTCTGAACAACGTGTGGAACCAACATGCTGGAAGACGTAAACTCTCAGAAGCCCCGTGAAAGGTGGCACAGGGCCTGTTCAATAATTACAATTCTCAGATCTGAGCAACAATGACAAATTGTCAACGAACGTTACAATTACAAATTTTAGATCTTCAGAAGTGTACCAATTGAAAACGTTTTAACAAATGTCATACGTGTTATAACGTGATCAACGTCTTTACCTACACATAAGTATGCCGATGAAGGCTAATGTACGTCAACTATCAATTATCAATGAAGATTTAAGACGTATAATTGGTGTAAATAGGGACGTTTAGCTTCAGGTAACGTGGTTTCAGCAGGTTTTCATGTCAGGCAAAACCTGAAAATGCAATTTTCAGGTTTTGAGTTACCTGATTATTTTCATCAGAAATTTGAATAAAAATGTATTCAAAACTGGTATGAAATGAAAGAGTTAGCTTTTAACATTATTACCATGTCAACATTTGTCATGTAAGTTTACATTTACAATACAAAAACATGAGTTAAATTGACAGTGTATGTCTGAAAATTGATCTAAAACTTTAGATAAAACCTGAGTTTTTGGACCACGTCATGCACCACGTAACCTGCAGCTAAACCTCCCTATTTCCTCTAAAATCGGCATAAACTTGCTTACGTAACAATGTACTTCTGTACAGTCGCCATAGTAAAATTGTCAAATTTTGAGACAATTATTGGAAGCCTTTTCAATGTGAAAGACATAGATTCGTCGACGATAATCGGAGTGAATTTCTCTGGTATAACATCATTTCGTACAGCAACCTCACACACATCATTCATCATAACGACATGCTAAGAACAAGAAGCTGAATAGTGTATAATCCCCAATTCCTGCAGGTGATTTATATTCAGCAAAATCGTTAATGTAGCATGAAAGTCTTGAGGATCCAAAGTGCCATGAGTAATTATAACTGTCGTATTATAATTTGGAGCAACTGGCAGGAAAAGTTAAACGGTACAAGTGTGTTGAGATCAAAACTTTAACATTTTAACTTGCAAGAGAAGAAGTCGAATTCAACTTTTGCAACCAACCTCTGCATGCGTGTAGTTGAAACATATTTAGGGACAAGTTGTCAATTTCAATTGGCAATGAGTATTTTCCCCAACAAGTGACGTTATGCATATACAAGCAAAAGTCTGTTAAATTATTAAATGTTCTAAACAGTTCGGATGCAGAATCAGGAACAAAAGCGTTCATGCAAAAGTTTAAAAGATTTCCATGCAGACAAAGTTTACGGAATGCTTTGAAATGTAATATATTACGATGCCACGTGTGCATTGCAAAGAGCTGCCCATACGTGCTGTCGGCGTAAACGACTACTTTCTGCAACGAAGACACAATATCGTTTTTGGAGGTTCAAAGAAATAAAACACAAAATTAAAAAATTAAAATAGCTCCTGATGGACCTGGGCTCATTTGGCATTATTAGAACCAATTAGAAGAATATTGGACACAATGTCACTTGGACACAA